>CM060466.1:390746-470746 GCA_030544235.1 Lepturacanthus savala | reverse complement strand
AAAAACCCGGCTTCTGGCAGAGCACCCCCCCCCTCCCACACACACACACACACACACACACACACACACACACACACACACACACACACACACACACACACACACACACAGCAGGAACCGATCAGTCGATCAATAGGTGAAGAGGAGAAGTGACAGACAGGAGGTTTCACTCTGATCAGCTGATTCACTGCTGCAGAACTTTCTGTTCAATGAGAAACGAAATGGTAAAAATCTCCACACACACACACACACACACACACACACACACACACACACACACACACACACACACACACACACACACACACACACACACACACATACACACACACACACACACACACACACACACACACACACACACACACACACACACACACTGTTTTTAATCTATTAATCTATTAATTTGCATTTAATATGTTTAAATGCTTCTTATTTATTTAGTTTTATTTGTGTTGTCATGAAATATATTTTACTTTTAATTCAAATGCTAAATTACAATTAGACAGTATATAGTTGATTTTTTAGTTCATGTAAAGTAAAATGATGATGTTCATTCTACTTAAAAAAGACTAAAAGTCAAAAAGTACAATTTAGTCTCTTCCAGCACTTTTTACGTTTTTAATTACATGAAGGTATTAGCGCTACGGCTAGCACGAGAGCTAACCCAAGTACTAACTAACTAGTAGCCACTGGCTAGACAGTAATGCTAACTAGTAGCAGCTACTGGTTTGTATACACTAATGTTAAGTATTAGTAGCCACTGGTTAGTAGACAGTGATGCTAACTAGTAGCAGCTACTGGTTAGTAGACACTAATGCTAAGTATTAGTAGCCACTGGCTAGACAGTAATGCTAACTAGTAGCAGCCACTGGTTAGTAGACAGTGATGCTAACTAGTAGCAGCCACTGGTTAGTAGACAGTAATGCTAAGTATTAGTAGCCACTGGTTAGTAGACAGTAATGCTAACTAGTAGCAGCTACTGCTTAGTAGACAGTAATGCTAACTAGTAGCAGCTACTGGTTAGTAGACAGTAATGCTAACTAGTAGCAGCTACTGGTTAGTAGACAGTGATACTAAAGTTTCTTGTAGAGTTAATTTCGTTTGTCTCAATCTTGGTTGATGAATCTTAAGTTTTTAATTTTCCAGGCAGCTACAGAGACGTTGAACCTGTTTGAACGTTTGTTGTTTTTAATGTTTTTCCACCCGACGACACCAACGTTACCTGTTCATTCTACACCTTGAACCAGCTGTGATCAGAGTGGAACCAGGCAGCAAACTTCACCATAAATAACAGCTTAGGGAACCTCTGTGGCCCCGCCCCCTCTGCAGTGATTGGCGGCTGGCACCTCCCCCCTCCGCTGCAGCCACAGGCTCCGCCCCCCGGCGTGGGCCTGAGCTCTGCATGCAGCGATGTGACGGCGGCCTGCAGCATTGCATGCAGAAACTGCATGGGTTGATGGGGATTGGCGTGCATCACTGACAAAAACCTGCAGAACAACTTCCCCCCCACCCACAATCCACTGGGAGCTGAGGACCAATCAGCAGCAGGCGGGGGGCGGGGCTGGGGGCGGGGCTGGCAGCAAGGAGCAAAACATGGGGATTTTTTTTCCTTTATTTTACCCACGCCATCAATTCAAATTCAATAAATCTTGGCTCAAAAAAGTGAATCAAATCAGAAGTGATGATAATTTGTTGAATCTTTTTATTTAAAGGGACAGTTCAGTGTTTCGGTCGCCTCATTCCTTCATTTATCAGAATAACATGTCACTGATCCTCCAATCACTCAGTTCAATCAATCAGCTAGTATATATATATATATATATATATATATATATATATATATATATATATATATATATATATATATATATATATATATATATATATATATATATATATATATATATATATATATATATATATATATAGGGAGGGACGTTAAACCCCGTACTGTCCCTTTAAAACAGGTCCTGTGCTGGACGAGCCGCTTTTTCACGGCTTTTCTCGAGAACCGTTGCTCCGATCGACTTCACGCCGGCTCGTCGCGTTCTCCGCCGTCTCCGCGGTGCCGCGAACGCCGAGCGTGAAGTGGATTGGACGGACGGTTCCGTAGCTACAAGGAGGACAGACGTACAAACGCCGCGGATTCCTGGTTCTACAGTTGAAAAGTTATTTTTTTATTCGACCTATTCGACCCATAAACTCAGCCCCTTTGACCCTTGGCGTACCGGCATGGGGGAAGGGGCGGGGCTAGTGGGGGGTGGGGCTGGTGAGGGCGGGGCTAGTTTTAAGCCGTGCAGTGATTGGCTGTGGAGCCAGGACCAGGACCCGGCTCAGAGTTCCTCGGCAGCTTCCTCTTGCAGACATGATATTTGCTCCAGTTTCTGCAAATACCATCAACCCCCCCCCTCCCCCCCCCTCCCCCCTCCTCCCCCCCACCCACCGGCCCCTCCCCCCCCCCCCCCCCCCCCACCGGCCCCTCCCCCCCCCACCGGCCTGTAGCCTGATATCCAGCTGTAGAATGGCTTGTCAAACGGCAGCAGCTCTGAGTCTTGGAGCCTCCCAGAGACCAGCAGGATGTTTTAAGGTGGTCTGATGTGGACTGATGTGGACTGACCTGACCCCCCTCCTCCCCCCTCTGCCCCCCCTTTTCAGATAAATGGCTCGTTTAAGCTGGGAGCTGCTCGTGTTCTGTCTGGCTGGCAGATGCAGTGCCTAGTGCCCAGCCTCCAGGACAACGCCAACATGAACGGGACGTCGGAGCAGGCCGACATCCTGCCGCCAAACTGCATGGTCAAAGACCGATGGAAAGTGGTGAGTCAGCGATTCAATAATGAAATAGTCTGGTGACACTTTATAACAGCTGTTATCACTGGTTCATAGGTCATTAGTAAACCTTTCATTCATGAGTTAATAATCTAAAAAGGTGTGATAGAAAATCAATAAAAGGGGGCTTTTATTTTGAAGGACCGTTATGAGGTCACATGACCTGAACAGCTTATGAGTTAAGCTGTTACATAATGCAGTTTCTGTTTCAGCCAATCACGTTGCAGCTGAATTATCAGGCCTCACTGATCAATTTACTTCTTCAACACACACACAGTCAGTAGTAATTTATTTATTCTACATGAACATATATGACATGTTGTACTAATGTTCTATATAATGTCTGGAATAGTTAGTAATAGTTAATAATTACTATTATTATTACTATTATTGTAGTAAATAGAAGTATGAGTTAACGAGGAGTTAACGAGGAGTTAATTAAAGCTGTTGATGCTGCTGCAGCTGAAGAAGATCGGGGGAGGAGGCTTCGGGGAGATCTACGAGGCCTTGGACCTGCTGACCAGGGAGAACGTGGCTCTGAAGGTGGAGTCGGCCCAGCAGCCCAAACAGGTTCTGAAGATGGAGGTGGCCGTGCTGAAGAAGCTGCAGGGTGAGGACTTGGTGCTGGTCTCCTCCTCCTTCCTGTTTACTGGATTCTTAGTGGTTCTTGTTACTTGTTACAGTAAAATCTGTCCTGCTTGTCTCTTCCAGGTAAAAACCACGTCTGTAAGTTTATTGGCTGTGGCAGAAACGACAAATTCAACTACGTGGTCATGCAGCTTCAGGTGAGTCGGAGCGTCTGATTGGACGCCGCAAGAGCAGAGACTTATGGGAAACGTAGTGAACGAACCCTGTTGTTTTAGGGTCGAAACCTGGCCGACCTGCGGAGGAGTCAGCCCAGAGGAACCTTCACCATGAGCACCACGCTGAGGCTGGGGAAGCAGATCCTGGAGTCCATCGAAGCCATCCACTCAGTGGGCTTCCTGCACCGCGACATCAAACCGGTACGAAGGCGCCACATCACACCTGGTGGCGTCACATCACACCTGGTGGTGCCACGTCACACCTGGTGGTGCCACGTCACACCTGGTGGTGCCACGTCACACCTGGTGGTGCCACGTCACACCTGGTGGTGCCACGTCACACCTGGTGGTGCCACGTCACACCTGGTGGTGCCACGTCACACCTGGTGGTGCCACGTCACACCTGGTGGTGCCACGTCACACCTGGTGGTGCCACGTCACACCTGGTGGCGTCAAAGTTTCGTACTACAGTATAGTACCAGTACTACAGTATAATACCAGTACTACAGTATAGTACCAGTACTACAGTATAATACCAGTACTACAGTATAGTACCAGTACTACAGTATAATACCAGTACTACAGTATAGTACCAGTACTACAGTATAGTACCAGTACTACAGTATAGTACCAGTACTACAGTATAATACCAGTACTACAGTATAGTACCAGTACTACAGTATAATACCAGTACTACAGTATAGTACCAGTACTACAGTATAATACCAGTACTACAGTATAGTACCAGTACTACAGTATAATACCAGTACTACAGTATAGTACCAGTACTACAGTATAGTACCAGTACTACAGTATAATACCAGTACTACAGTATAGTACCAGTACTACAGTATAGTACCAGTACTTCATCCATGTATCCTGATGTTTTCAGTCGAACTTCGCGATGGGTCGACTTCCCTCCACCTACAGGAAGTGCTACATGTTGGACTTCGGGCTGGCAAGACAGTACACCAACACCAGCGGGGAGGTCCGGCCGGTAAGAGCTGCACATCTGTCCACAACAACATCTGTCCACAACAACATCTGTCCACAACAACATCTGTCCACAACAACATCTGTCCACAACAACATCTGTCCACAGCAGAAACATCTGTCCACAACAACATCTGTCCACAACAACATCTGTCCACAACAACATCTGTCCACAACAACATCTGTCCACAGCAACAACATCTGTCCACAGCAACATCTGTCCACAACAACATCTGTCCACAACAACAACTGTCCACAACAACATCTGTCCACAGCAACATCTGTCCACAGCAACAACTGTCCACAACAACATCTGTCCACAGCAACATCTGTCCACAACAACATCTGTCCACAGCAACAACATCTGTCCACAGCAACATCTGTCCACAACAACATCTGTCCACAACAACATCTGTCCACAGCAACATCTGTCCACAACAACATCTGTCCACAGCAACATCTGTCCACAGCAACATCTGTCCACAACAACATCTGTCCACAACAACATCTGTCCACAACAACAACATCTGTCCACAACAACATCTGTCCACAACAACATCTGTCCACAGCAACATCTGTCCACAACAACATCTGTCCACAACAACAACATCTGTCCACAACAACATCTGTCCACAACAACATCTGTCCACAGCAACATCTGTCCACAACAACATCTGTCCACAACAACATCTGTCCACAGCAACAACATCTGTCCACAACAACATCTGTCCACAGCAACAACATCTGTCCACAGCAACATCTGTCCACAGCAACATCTGTCCACAACAACATCTGTCCACAACAACATCTGTCCACAACAACATCTGTCCACAGCAACAACATCTGTCCACAACAACATCTGTCCACAGCAACATCTGTCCACAACAACATCTGTCCACAGCAACATCTGTCCACAACAACATCTGTCCACAACAACATCTGTCCACAGCAACAACATCTGTCCACAACAACATCTGTCCACAGCAACAACATCTGTCCACAGCAACATCTGTCCACAGCAACATCTGTCCACAACAACATCTGTCCACAACAACATCTGTCCACAACAACATCTGTCCACAGCAACAACATCTGTCCACAACAACATCTGTCCACAACAACAACATCTGTCCACAACAACAACATCTGTCCACAACAACAACATCTGTCCACAACATCTGTCCACAACAACATCTGTCCACAACAACAACATCTGTCTACAACAACAACATCTGTCCACAACAACATCTGTCCACAGCAACAACATCTGTCCACAGCAACAACATCTGTCCACAACAACAACATCTGTCCACAACAACAACATCTGTCCACAACAACATCTGTCCACAGCAGCAACATCTGTCCACAACAACATCTGTCCACAACAACATATGTCCACAACAACATATGTCCACAGCAGCAACATCTGTCCACAACAACATCTGTCCACAACAACAACATCTGTCCACAGCAACAACATCTGTCCACAACAACAACATCTGTCCACAACAACATCTGTCCACAACAACAACATCTGTCCACAGCAACAACATCTGTCCACAACAACATCTGTCCACAACAACATCTGTCCACAACAACATCTGTCCACAACAGCAACATCTGTCCACAACAACAACATCTGTCCACAACAACAACATCTGTCCACAACAACATCTGTCCACAACAACATCTGTCCACAACAACAACATCTGTCCACAACAACATCTGTCCACAGCAACAACATCTGTCCACAACAACATCTGTCCACAACAACATCTGTCCACAACAACATCTGTCCACAGCAACAACATCTGTCCACAGCAACAACATCTGTCCACAGCAACAACATCTGTCCACAGCAACAACATCTGTCCACAACAACAACATCTGTCCACAACAACATCTGTCCTCAGCTGTCCATTAACATTTTTGTCTTTTTATTTGTATGTAAATTCACACAAAAAACAACCAGTCACAGAAACAGCTGATACAGGCTAAATAAGGAGGAAAAGGTCTCTCCTCCTCCTCTTCCTCCTCCTCCTCCTCCTCCTCCTCCTCCTCCTCCTCCTCCTCCTCCTCCTCCTCCTCCTCCTCCTCCTCCTCCTCCTCCTCCTTTCCCTCTGCTCCTGCAGTAAATTGTTTCTGTTGCAGCATCAGATGAATATTTGATGCTGTTTTATGCAGTGGGCGAGAGACCTCCGTCTCTCTCTCTCTCTCTCTCTCTCTCTCTCTCTCTATGTTCTTCCACCCCTCCCCCACTCTGCTCTTCTTCTTCTCTGATCAGCTGTGATCAAACAGGAAGTCCTCCCAGCCCCCTCAGATCACATGACCAGGTTATCTACGCAGCCATATTCTGTGACATCACTTCCTGTCTTCTGTAATTCATGTCCTTATTCTCAGCTAATAAAACTACAAATCCCATTAAGAAAACTACAAGTGCAGCAGTGAGTGGAAATATCCTGATTAGAATGATGATAATGATACAGAAACATGTGATTTAGGTTCAAGTTACTACTTCCTTTAAATTAGACCACTTCCCTCACCAGGGTTACAGTAACCAGGGGTTAAAGGTCAGAATCTGAGGTTGTTGCTGAGGTTGTTACTGAGGTTGTTACTGAGGTTGTTGTTGAGGTTGTTGTTGAGGTTGTTGTTGAGGTTGTTGTTGAGGTTGTTGTTGAGGCTGTTACTGAGGTTGTTGTTGAGGTTGTTACTGAGGTTGTTGTTGTTGTTGAGGTTGTTACTGAGGTTGTTGCTGAGGTTGTTACTGAGGTTGTTACTGAGGTTGTTGTTGAGGTTGTTGTTGAGGTTGTTGTTGAGGTTGTTGTTGAGGCTGTTACTGAGGTTGTTGTTGAGGTTGTTACTGAGGTTGTTGCTGAGGTTGTTACTGAGGTTGTTACTGAGGTTGTTGTTGAGGTTGTTGTTGAGGTTGTTGTTGAGGTTGTTGTTGAGGCTGTTACTGAGGTTGTTGTTGAGGTTGTTACTGAGGTTGTTGTTGTTGTTGAGGTTGTTACTGAGGTTGTTGCTGAGGTTGTTACTGAGGTTGTTACTGAGGTTGTTGAGGTTGTTGTTGAGGTTGTTACTGAGGTTGTTGCTGAGGTTGTTGTTGAGGTTGTTACTGAGGTTGTTACTGAGGTTGTTACTGAGGTTGTTGCTGAGGTTGTTGTTGAGGTTGTTACTGAGGTTGTTGCTGAGGTTGTTGTTGAGGTTGTTGTTGTTGCTGAGGTTGTTGTTGAGGTTGTTACTGAGGTTGTTACTGAGGTTGTTGCTGAGGTTGTTACTGAGGTTGTTACTGAGGTTGTTGCTGAGGTTGTTGTTGAGGTTGTTGTTGTTACTGAGGTTGTTACTGAGGTTGTTGTTGAGGTTGTTGCTGAGGTTGTTGTTGAGGTTGTTACTGAGGTTGTTGTTGAGGTTGTTACTGGGGTTGTTGCTGAGGTTGTTGTTGAGGTTGTTGAGGTTGTTGCTGAGGTTGTTGTTGAGGTTGTTACTGAGGTTGTTGTTGAGGTTGTTACTGAGGTTGTTACTGAGGTTGTTGTTGAGGTTGTTGCTGAGGTTGTTGTTGAGGTTGTTACTGAGGTTGTTGTTGAAGTTGTAGCTGAGGTTGTTGCTGAGGTTGTTACTGAGGTTGTTACTGAGGTTGTTACTGAGGTTGTTACTGAGGTTGTTGTTGAGGTTGTTACTGAGGTTGTTGCTGAGGTTGTTGCTGAGGTTGTTGTTGAGGTTGTTGTTGTTACTGAGGTTGTTACTGAGGTTGTTGTTGAGGTTGTTGCTGAGGTTGTTGTTGAGGTTGTTACTGGGGTTGTTGCTGAGGTTGTTGTTGAGGTTGTTGAGGTTGTTGCTGAGGTTGTTGTTGAGGTTGTTGAGGTTGTTACTGAGGTTGTAGCTGAGGTTGTTACTGAGGTTGTTACTGAGGTTGTTGTTGAGGTTGTTACTGAGGTTGTTACTGAGGTTGTTGTTGAGGTTGTTGCTGAGGTTGTTGTTGAGGTTGTTACTGAGGTTGTTGTTGAAGTTGTAGCTGAGGTTGTTACTGAGGTTGTTACTGAGGTTGTTACTGAGGTTGTTGTTGAGGTTGTTGAGGTTGTAGCTGAGGTTGTTACTGAGGTTGTTACTGAGGTTGTAGCTGAGGTTGTTACTGAGGTTGTAGCTGAGGTTGTTACTGAGGTTGTTACTGAGGTTGTTACTGAGGTTGTTACTGAGGTTGTTACTGAGGTTGTTGCTGAGGTTGTTACTGAGGTTGTTACTGAGGTTGTTACTGAGGTTGTTGCTGAGGTTGTTGCTGAGGTTGTTACTGAGGTTGTTACTGAGGTTGTTGCTGAGTTTCCTGCTGAGTTGTCTCGTATCTCCTCGTGATCCAACAGGTGAAGTTCAGTTTCCAGGAGATGGAGCTGAAACTGAAAAAGTCCTGAGTTTTATCAGTGAATCATGTTCAGGTTCCTGTGGAGCAGCAGGATAAAAACAGCTGCTGCTCATGAATAAATCATCTGGACCAATGAACAGATCTGCTGCTTCATGCTGAGGGAAACACGGACGTTTATCTCACGTGATTCAACACGTGTTGAAATAAACACGTGTTGGTTTTAACACGTCTTTTAGTGTCATCACGTTTTATTTCAATTGTGATAAAAACGTGTAAAGAACAACATTTTTAGCAGGTCAACGTCATTTCAGACGCTGGTATAGACAGTTTGACTGAGTCTGACACCAGCACTGATCACCAGTATTGATCACCAGCACTGATCACCAGTATTGATCACCAGTATTGATCACCAGTATTGATCACCAGTATTGATCACCAGTATTTATTGATCGTCATTAATCACAAATCTTTTATCAATAATTTGTGTTCTGTGATGTTTCAGTTTGTTGTTTTATTTCATCTTTTTACGTTTCAGTGTTTTGTTTTTTTTGTTTTTCTTCCAGTTCCTTTGGACTTATGATTTTGACGTGCATGCCTCCCGTTTCTCCATCATCTCCATGGTTACCCAGGGATGTGAGTGGTTTCTATAGCAACAGAGGGGTCACAGCAGCATCAGCAGCCAACCGATTAGAAAAGTTGAAAAAACATTGAAATAAGTTACAGAAAATTTAAACTTTAAGCGATTTACAGGAAAATTCAGAGCATCACGTTTCCAACATTCAACCATTCAGAGCTTTTTTATATTTGATATTTTTTTATATTTGATATTTGCACAGAAAACATGTCAACACAAACTTCTAAGAAACAGAAGACATCTTATTCATTTTCTTAATTTTTTAAATTAATTTATTTCATGTAGATATAGAACATATTTTTTTTTGTGCTTCAATCAGCACCAGTTCATAAAATATAATTAAATAGAAGAAATAAAAATAAATAAAATAATGCACATATATATTAGATAACAGCTCATTATATAATGTATTATATAATCATAATTATGTTATTATGATCAAATAATTATATAAATAATTATATAATATCATATAATAATTATATAATTGATTTTAATCTCTTATTAATGAATTAATTAAACAGATTTGTTTTATTAACAGTAACAGTTATATATATATAAAACCTATAATAATAATATAATAATAATTTAATAACAATAATCACATAATAAATATATAGATAATATTCTAATCTATTCATTTAGATGATGTGACTCCAGTGATGATTTCTCCTCTTATATAACATCCCTGCATCAGGCCTCCCGTCGTCATGGTAACCGACACGTGCCCCCCCCCCTCCCCCTGAATCAGCTGATCGGTCTATGCTGATGCAGCGTGACCCTCTGTTTCTGTCATTTATGATTTCTTTATTAGTTTTCAGAAAAGATGACTCAGCATCTTTCTGTTCCTGCCGATGACTCATGTCTCCTTGTTTATTCATTGTTTTAATGTTGTTTATTCCAAGATTATATCAGATTATATCAGGTTATATCAGATTATATCAGGTTATATCAGATTATATCAGATTATATCAGATTATATCAGGTTATATCAGGTTATATCAGGTTATATCAGGTTATATCAGGTTATATCAGGTTATATCAGATTATATCAGATTATATCAGATTATATCAGGTTATATCAGGTTATATCAGATTATATCAGGTTATATCAGGTTATATCAGGTTATATCAGATTATATCAGATTATATCAGATTATATCAGATTATATCAGGTTATATCAGATTATATCAGGTTATATCAGGTTATATCAGATTATATCAGGTTATATCAGATTATATCAGATTATATCAGATTATATCAGGTTATATCAGATTATATCAGGTTATATCAGGTTATATCAGGTTATATCAGGTTATATCAGGTTATATCAGGTTATATCAGATTATATCAGATTATATCAGGTTATATCAGGTTATATCAGGTTATATCAGGTTATATCAGGTTATATCAGATTATATCAGATTATATCAGGTTATATCAGGTTATATCAGGTTATATCAGGTTATATCAGATTATATCAGATTATATCAGGTTATATCAGATTATATCAGGTTATATCAGGTTATATCAGGTTATATCAGATTATATCAGATTATATCAGGTTATATCAGGTTATATCAGGTTATATCAGGTTATATCAGGTTATATCAGATTATATCAGATTATATCAGATTATATCAGGTTATATCAGGTTATATCAGGTTATATCAGGTTATATCAGATTATATCAGGTTATATCAGGTTATATCAGATTATATCAGGTTATATCAGGTTATATCAGATTATATAATATTATATCAGGTTATATCAGATTATATCAGATTATATCAGATTATATCAGGTTATATCAGATTATATCAGGTTATATCAGGTTATATCAGGTTATATCAGGTTATATCAGATTATATCAGGTTATATCAGATTATATCAGGTTATATCAGATTATATCAGATTATATCAGATTATATCAGATTATATCAGATTATATCAGATTATATCAGATTATATCAGGTTATATCAGGTTATATCAGATTATATCAGGTTATATCAGATTATATCAGATTATATCAGGTTATATCAGATTATATCAGATTATATCAGGTTATATCAGATTATATCAGATTATATCAGGTTATATCAGGTTATATCAGATTATATCAGATTATATCAGATTATATCAGATTATATCAGGTTATATCAGGTTATATCAGGTTATATCAGGTTATATCAGGTTATATCAGGTTATATCAGGTTATATCAGGTTATATCAGATTATATCAGGTTATATCAGATTATATCAGGTTATATCAGGTTATATCAGGTTATATCAGGTTATATCAGGTTATATCAGGTTATATCAGGTTATATCAGATTCGTCGTTGACAGAACATGAATCATTTTGGTTTTTATTATTTAATGTTAATATTAGTGTCTAACACTATATTACCATTATATCACCTGTTTATTTGTATTACATGACTCAGCAGTTTATCTATTATATATTGATGTATTCAACAATATATGTTTTATTTGATGACTCAGCAGTATATGTGTTTTATTATATGACTCAGCAGTATGTGTGTGTTTTATTATATGACTCAGCAGTATGTGTGTGTTTTATTATATGACTCAGCAGTATATGTGTGTTTTATTATATGACTCAGCAGTATGTGTGTGTTTTATTATATGACTCGGCAGTATATGTGTGTTTTATTATATGACTCAGCAGTATATGTGTTTTATTATATGACTCAGCAGTATGTGTGTGTTTTATTATATGACTCAGCAGTATATGTGTGTTTTATTATATGACTCAGCAGTATATGTGTTTTATTATATGACTCAGCAGTATGTGTGTGTTTTATTATATGACTCGGCAGTATATGTGTGTTTTATTATATGACTCAGCAGTATATGTGTTTTATTATATGACTCAGCAGTATATGTTTTATTTGATGACTCAGCAGTATATGTTTTATTTGATGACTCAGCAGTATATGTGTGTGTTTTATTTGATGACTCAGCAGTATATGTTTTATTTGATGACTCAGCAGTATATGTTTTATTTGATGACTCAGCAGTATATGTTTTATTTGATGACTCAGCAGTATATGTGTGTGTTTTATTTGATGACTCAGCAGTATATGTGTGTGTTTTATTTGATGACTCAGCAGTATATGTTTTATTTGATGACTCAGCAGTATATGTTTTATTTGATGACTCAGCAGTATATGTTTTATTTGATGACTCAGCAGTATATGTGTGTGTTTTATTTAATGACTCAGCAGTTTTTCATTGTGTTGTTCAGCCGAGGACAGTGGCGGGGTTCAGAGGGACGGTTCGCTACGCCTCCGTCAACGCTCATAAAAACAAGGTGAGTAATAATAATAAACATTAATATTCATTTTATTATTAGCTTCCTAACACCTTACTTTAACTACACCGTTAATTAATAATTAATTAATCCTTTTAATTGTCAGGTTTCTGATAGATGACAACGTGTTTTTGGTCAATTACAGGAAATGGGTCGCCATGACGACCTGTGGTCGTTGTTTTATATGCTAGTGGAGTTTGCTGTTGGACAGTTGCCATGGCGAAAGATCAAAGACAAGGTCAGAAAATCACCTCTGTATACATGTACTATTACTACTATTACTACTACTACTATTACTACTATTACTACTATTACTACTACTACTATTACTACTATTACTACTATTACTGTCTTTGATGTCTGTTCTTTCAGGAACAAGTGGGTCAGATCAAAGAGCGCTACGACCACCGGATGCTGCTCAAACACATGCCTTCAGAGTTCAACATCTTCCTGGACCACGTCCTGGCCCTGGACTACTACACCAAACCAGACTACCAGGTACCCAACCATGACTCAGCAGGATTGATGCTTTCAATGCATGACTCAGCAGGATCAATGCTTTCAATGCATGACTCAGCAGGATCAATGCTTTCAATACATGACTCAGCAGGATCAATGCTTTCAATGCATGACTCAGCAGGATCAATGCTTTCAATGCATGACTCAGCAGGATCAATGCTTTCAATACATGACTCAGCAGGATCAATGCTTTCAATGCATGACTCAGCAGGATCGATGCTTTCAATACATGACTCAGCAGGATGGATGCTTTCAATGCATGACTCAGCAGGATGGATGCTTTCAATGCATGACTCAGCAGGATGGATGCTTTCAATGCATGACTCAGCAGGATCAATGCATGACTCAGCAGGATCGATGCTTTCAATACTATATATTTTTACCATTACTATCATTCTTCTATTGTTATTACTAATACTACTACCTGTATAACTGATAACTAGTATTAGACTAATATTAGGACTATTACTACTACTAATACTATTTTTATTATAACTAGTATTCCTACTATTACTACTACTACTATTTCTTCTATTACTATTACTACTATCATTACATTTCTACTACATAACATTAAATTGAAGGAGGAACATTTCATTTGTTCTGATTATCGATGTTCATGTTGAATAAAATGTTTAATAAAGTTTAATAAAGTCACTTTAAAGACGGTAAAATGTTCAAATGAAAAGAACAAAGCAGAAGAATAAAGTGAGAGAGAGCTTTCACTAGAGCTCAGCAGCATATTCGTTGTTTTTACTTCCATTTTAACCGTTAGAGGGTTATAACACTGGATGCTCCTAAACATCATGATAGAACCAGATGTTTCCTTCTTCTCCAGCTGCTGATGTCGGTGTTTGAGAACAGCATGAAGGAGAGAATCATCACCGAGAACGAGCCCTTCGACTGGGAGAAGGGAGGAAGTGATGTCACACTGTCGACCAGCGCCTCCACCCAACCACAGCACAACACCAGACCCACCGCCGCCATGGTGGGGTAAGAAGAAACCGGCCAATCAGGGACCAGAGGGCCTGAATGTGTAGAACTAGACCAGAGGAGTCAATTTACTCTGATTTTTAAACAGAATTTAAAATCTGGCCCCTCAACAGCTGACAAATGTAAATCAATACGCTGATGATGAAATGTTTTATATCATATGTGTCCAACCTGAGGTCCGGGGCCCAGATCTGGTCTCCAGCTCATTTCCTGTGGTCCCTCCAGAGCTTCACAGACTGGTTTGATTTATTTACAGTGAATAAATGTTGAAGTTAACGGAGACACGCTGGTCACGTTGTCTTTGTACGACTTCATTAACTCCAACATCTTTTCTCAGGTTGTTTAAAAACAGGAAAGTTTCTGTTTGTTCCTTCTTTTCCTTTGTTGAAGTACATCTGTCATTACTTTCTGCTACTTTCTATTCTTTAATATTTAGCATAGCAACACTAAACCATAGATTCATGAAATAAATCAATAGTTAATAGTGGTTATCAGCAGATTCTGGTATGAGTCTCTACATATCTGTGGTGATTTTAATGTTTCATAATTAGACGCTAACAACAATACAACATTATTTCTGCTGCAGCTGATTTTAAATTCTGGTTAAAACAAATTGTCACCATCACTATAATGAGTGGAGAGGCTATTATCTAATATAATAACATATAGAATAATAATAATAATAATACATAGATACATATATGACATCGTTGTTTTAAACCATAAGCTAATCCTTGCTAAACCTGAAAGGTATAAGAGGTATTGCACTAGATGGGGTCAGAAATCATTTATGTCAAAACGTGATGATGTTTGGATGTGACGGATGTTTTTCTGCGTTTCTCAGAGCCATCGTGACGCCGGTTCCTGGCGACCTCCAGCGGGAGAACACGGACGACGTCCTGCAGGACGAGCACCTCAGCGACCAGGAGAACGCCCCCCCGGCCCCGCCCAGCCGGCCCCCGCCCGGAGAAACCGCCGCCCAGCACGCCGTGGAGCCCGGGGAGGACACGGACTTCAACCGCAACAGACTCAGGATCAGCCTTAACAAGGTCTGAACCGGATGATGTTGGACCCGCCGGGTTGTTGTAACGTTCATCCGATCGACTTCAACCTCGACGCCGCGCTTCCTCGACTCCTCAGCGACGCGTCCGCCAAGTCTGAAGTCGATCTGATGAACGGGTCTCGAGATATGTGAAAGACAGTGATACAAACAGACAGAGGTTCATTCTTTTTTTAGGTACACGAAAGTTTGGGGTCAGAAAATCACAGTAGTTTTTCTTTCAATGAATTTAACTTTAAACTAATGGTAAATCCACTCCAGTGTTCTAATGGATCAATGTGTTTGATCATTGATCAGAAGGTTAATGGATGATTAGAAAACCCTTTATGCTAACATGTTAGCATGTTAGCACAGCTGGAAACAGTTTAGCTGCTTAGAGAAGATGAAAACTGAAAGTATATATATATATATATATATATATATATATATATATATATATATATATATATATATTCATTTTACAACTAACAGTAAATAAAAGTGTGACTTTTCATGTCTGGTTGACCCCAAACATTTGAACGGTTGAGTATTTGACCCACTGGTTGTAAAGGAGTGTTCATCCTTCTTGTATATTAGAGTTTGATTCATATCTAAAGGTGTGATATTCTCTATTCTAGAGTTTAACCAATTAATTAAGTTAACTAGTGACTATACATCAGAAGAACATCTCCCGGTGGTTCAGAGGACGGCCAAGATGGCTGCTGTAGTACGGCCAAGATGGCTGCTGTAGTACGGACAAGATGGCTGCTGTAGTACGGACAAGATGGCTGCTGTAGTACGGCCAAGATGGCTGCTGTAGTACGGCCAAGATGGCTGCTGTAATATGTCAGAATTGTTCCTTCTACTGGCTAACTTCCTACATAGATGCTACTACTGTGGTGTTGGAGTAGTAGCTGTTGGTTAGTAGACAGTGATGCTAACTAGTAGCTGCTACTCTGATTAGTCGGCAGTGATGCTAACTAGTAGCTGCTACTGATTAGTCGGCAGTGATGCTAACTAGTAGCTGCTACTGATTAGTCGGCAGTGATGCTAACTAGTAGCTGCTACTGATTATTCGGCAGTGATGCTAACTAGAAGCGGCTCTGCTGAAAGGTTCTTGATATATTTGATAGGTACCAAGGATTATCCGGCTGTTGGTTCTGACAGTTTGTTCAGCTGCTGCCGTCTTGGTCTTAAAACATCACTTCCTTTTTTGTCCTCAGGGGGCTCAGGAGGAGGAGTCAGGGCGGGGGGCGTGTCCGGCGTCGCCGGTTCGAGGCGGAGCCCCCGAATCCCCGACGGGTCAGGGTCGGTCCTTGAGGTACCGTCGAGTCAACAGCCCCGAATCTGACCGCCTGTCTGCCGCCGAGGGCCGCGTTGATGCCTACGGACAGAGGTGACCCCCGACCCCTGAAACCGCTGCAGGAAACTTTGTTTTATTTTACTTTATTATTTTAATGGGATGTACGTTTTATAAAAGACTGTTTGACCTGGTGTCCCCCAGGTCTCGGATGGACATCCTCGGCTCGCCTTCTCGTCACGTCTACTCCTCGCAGCCAGCTCAGATGCTGTCCGTCGATCCAGGTTGCCGCGGTGACCGTCAGATCAGTGGCCGCCAGGAGGTGTCGGTGGCGTCCGTCGACCAGGAGGCGCACAGCAACGCCTTCATCCGCTCTGTCCCGCTGGCCGAGGAGGAGGACTTTGACAGCAAGGAGTGGGTGATCATCGACAAAGAGGCGGAGTTACGGGACTTCCAGCCAACCACGTCGGGAACCACGGACGAGGAGCCAGAGGAGCTCCGCCCCCTGGAGGAGCAGGAGGAGAGGAGGCGTCTCCGGGCGGCAGGTAGGATAGGAGCTCCTGCAGTTATGTTCTACCAAAATTGTGACTCTACATCAGAAGAACATCTCCTGGTGGTGCTGTAGTTTGTCCTTTGAAACATCCGGGTTCAGAGGACGGCCAAGATGGCTGCTGTAGTACGGCCAAGATGGCTGCTGTAGTACGGCCAAGATGGCTGCTGTAGTCCTGCAAGATGGCTGCTGTAGTACGGCCAAGATGGCTGCTGTCGTACGTCAGCATTGTTTCTTCTACTGGCTAACTTTCTACATAGAAGCTACTATTGTGGTGTTGGAGTAGTAGCTCAGTAGCAGTGATGCTAACCAGTAGCAACTGTATGAACTCACAGTGGTTTAGCATGGTCTCTAACATTAGATTCCCCAATATAAACCATCATCATCATTTCATTTTCATTATCATCTTCAAATCGTGAGTTGCAGATAACGACCCTTCGAGCTGAACTCTGAAACGCTTGTTTTTGTCTCTCTAGGTGGTGAGTTGGTGGTTCGTCCAAAGACCCACACCAGGGAGAGCAGCCGGGCGATGCTAACGCTAACGGAGGAGGAGGCGTCGAGGAGGAGCGGCGGAAGCCCCGCCCAGTCGCCCTGTCACTCGCTGCCATCAGGACGCCCCCGACGGAGGGAGTCCGAGCCCATTGGACCTCACAGACCGGTAAGAGACCCGGCCAGCCAATCAGAGGAGAGCCCCGGCTCTCCCGAGGATGTGTGGGCGGGCAGGTGAGCGGAGGGGAAGGCGTAGCTGGACAGATTCACCTGTCGAAAAACTGCTGCTCCACCCCCTTCACCTGGCCGCCAGCACGCACCTTAAAGAAAAAACAGCATGTTGGTTCATTTGCTGCTTTCTGTCTCTAATGATGATGAAAACTTCACACTGTCGGCATCTGACTCACAATCTACACTGAGGGTATGTTGCACCTGGCAAATATCATATTGTGGGCATTTTACATGTATCTGACATCTTGCGCGTATCTTAAATCTTGGGGGTATCGTTCACAATGAGGATATCTTACATCTTGTGGGCATCTCTATGGGCACACTGAGGGTATCTGGCAATTTGCGGGAACCTTACATATTGTGAGTATCTTGCACCTTGCAGGTATCTTGCATGTTGTGTGTATCTAGAACTTTGTGGGTATCTCAGATATTGTGGGCATATTGCACCTTGTTGGTATCTTGCACCTTGTGGGTACCTCAGATATTGTGGGTATCTTGCACCTTGTTGGTATCTTGCACCTTGTGGGTACCTCAGATATTGTGGGTATCTTGCACCTTGCAGGTATCTTACATGTTGTAGATATATTGCAACTTGCAAGTATCTGACATCTTGTGGGTATCTTGCACCTTGTGGGTATCTTGCACCTTGTGGGTACCTCAGATATTGTGGGTATATTGCACCTGGCGAGTATCTTGCACCTTGCGAGTATCTTAAATCTTGTGGGTATCTGACATCTTGTGGGTATCTTGCACACTGAGGGTATCTTGCACCTTACAGGTGTCTTTCACCTTGTGGGTACCTCAGATATTGTGGGTATATTGCACCTTGTCAGTATCTTGAACCTGGTTGGTATCTGACATCTTGTGGGTATCTTGCACCTTGCAGGTGTCTTTCACCTTGTGGGTATCTGACATTGGTATCTTGCTTCGATGTGACTGTGGGAGCTGCTGCTGCTGTTCTAGTCGAGCTCCTGTTGTCTTCTCTTTATAAAACCGTGGTTGTTCCAGAGATTATTTCGTATCATGGTTGTTTAGTTCAGTCCAGATTTACTGTGATGCTGCTGGGTCTGAAGCTGTAGTTACTCTGAAGACTTTCATATTTTATATTAAATAATAAATATTCTATCATGGTCCAGATATATTCTATTAAATGTTTGTGTGAAAGCTGCCAAACATCATGATGCAGGACTTTTACTGTTAATCTACACAAATGTCACACACTGATGAAATAAAACAATAGTTTCACATGTTTAGAACAACTCATTACATCTAGCTGATAAGATCTATATATATATATATATATATATATATATATATATATATATATATATATGTATATATATGTATCATGAGGTTTTCCATTAATATTTAAAGGTTAAAAATCTGATTTTAATAATTATCAGCAAAATATTTATAATCAATTTATTGAAGAATTGTGGTGAGAACAAGATACTTCAGTATATCTCAGTATATTTTCAGTATATTTCAGTATATTTCAGTATATTTTCAGTATATTTCAGTATATTTCAGTATATTTTCAGTATATTTTAGTATATTTCAGTATATATCAGTATATTTCAGTATATTTTCAGTATATTTCAGTATATTTCAGTATATTTCAGTATATTTTCAGTATATTTCAGTATATACCAGTATATTTTCAGTATATTTTCAGTATATTTCAGTAGATTTCAGTATATTTTCAGTATATTTCAGTATATTTTCAGTATATTTCAGTATATCTCAGTATATTTCAGTATATTTTCAGTATATTTCAGTATATTTCAGTATATTTTCAGCATATTTCAGTATATCTCAGTAGATTTCAGTATATTTTCAGTATATTTCAGTATATTTTCAGTAGATTTCAGTAGATGTCAGTATATTTCAGTATATTTCAGTATATCTCAGTATATCTCAGTATATCTCAGTATATTTCAGTATATTTCAGTATATTTTCAGTATATTTCAGTATATCTCAGTATATTTCAGTATATTTTCAAGTATATTTCAGTATATCTCAGTATATTTTCCAGTATATTTCATTATATCTCAGTATATCTCAGTATATCTCAGTATATTTTCCAGTATATTTCAGTATATCTCAGTATATTTCAGTATATCTCAGTATATCTCAGTATATTTCAGTATATTTCAGTATATTTTCAGTATATTTCAGTATATTTCAGTATATTTTCAGTATATTTCAGTATATCTCAGTATATTTCAGTATATCTCAGTATATTTCAGTATATTTTCCAGTATATTTCAGTATATCTCAGTATATTTCAGTATATCTCAGTATATTTCAGTATATTTTCCAGTATATTTCAGTATATCTCAGTATATTTCAGTATATCTCAGTATATTTCAGTATATCTCAGTATATCTCAGTATATTTCAGTATATCTCAGTATATTTCAGTATATTTTCCAGTATATTTCAGTATATCTCAGTATATTTCAGTATATTTCAGTATATCTCAGAATATTTTCCAGTATATTTCATTATATCTCAGTATATCTCAGTATATTTCAGTATATTTTCCAGTATATTTCAGTATATCTCAGTATATTTCAGTATATCTCAGTATATTTCAGTATATTTCAGTATATTTCAGTATATTTTCCAGTATATTTCAGTATATCTCAGTATATTTCAGTATATTTTCAGTATATTTCAGTATATTTCAGTATATCTCAGTAGATTTCAGTATATTTTCAGTATATTTCAGTATATTTTCAGTATATTTCAGTATATTTCAATATATTTCAGTATATTTCAGTATATTTCAGTATATTTCAGTATATCTCAGTATATTTCAGTATATTTCAGTATATTTTCAGTATATTTCAGTATATCTCAGTATATTTCAGTATATCTCAGTATATCTCAGTATATCTCAGTATATTTCACTATATCTCAGTATATTTCAGTATATCTCAGTATATCT
Organism: Lepturacanthus savala; assembly: GCA_030544235.1. Lineage (NCBI taxonomy): Eukaryota > Metazoa > Chordata > Actinopteri > Scombriformes > Trichiuridae > Lepturacanthus > Lepturacanthus savala. The sequence goes on along the minus strand of CM060466.1, from coordinate 449,721 downwards.
CAGTATATTTCAGTATATCTCAGTATATTTCAGTATATATCAGTATATTTCAGTATATTTCAGTATATCTCAGTATATCTCAGTATATTTCAGTATATATCAGTATATTTCAGTATATTTCAGTATATCTCAGTATATATCAGTATATATCAGTATATTTCAGTATATTTCAGTATATCTCAGTATATCTCAGTATATCTCAGTATATATCAGTATATTTCAGTATATCTCAGTATATCTCAGTATATATCAGTATATTTCAGTATATTTCAGTATATCTCAGTATATCTCAGTATATATCAGTATATTTCAGTATATTTCAGTATATCTCAGTATATTTCAGTATATCTCAGTATATCTCAGTATATTTCAGTAGATTTCAGTATATTTCAGTATATTTCAGCATATCTCAGTGTATTCCATGTTAAATGTGATATATAACATGTTGTAATATGTAACATTAAATCATTAACGTTGTTAAATGGGTTGAAACTTACCTTTAGTACCAAACATCCAGCTGTTTGACATGAGTCACCTGTCCTACTGTCACATGACCAGGTGGTTCAGGACCTTCATCACTTTCAGTTCAGGATAAAGCCAGAGGTCTGAGGAACCTGGAGAACTCAGAGGAACCCTGAGGAACCTGGAGAACTCTGAGGAACTCTGAGGAACTCTGAGGAACCCTGAGGAACTCTGAGGAACCTGGAGAACTCAGAGGAACTCAGAGGAACTCAGAGGAACTCAGAGGAACTCAGTGGAACTCTGAGGAACTCTGAGGAACCCTGGAGAACTCTGAGGAACTCAGAGGAACTCAGGAGCCCTGAATCAGAAGCCACTAAACCAGACAAGTTCTGGTTTAGTGACCAAATACTGAAACATCTGGTCTCAGCTGAAAGACCAGAGCAGATTTATTAGTGGGAAAAATGGCGAGTGAATAAATCCAATAAATTATAGGAAAATAAAAAGTACTTTAAAATAAATCCACCTCTAACAGTCAGAGTCTGAGCGCCACCTACAGGCCGGAGGATTCATTACAGCAGGAAACACTTACTTCATGTTTATTACAGTGAAAAAGGATAAAAAACAAATTCACTGACTTTAGGTTCCTAAGATGCAGAGTGAGGTTCATCCTCTGGGGACATTTCACGTCATTACAGTTAGATTCTGTTGTGTGCTTGTGGTTTTTCTTGTACAATTTCTTTTTTTTCTTCTTCTTTTTTAAAGATTTTAATTAGTATTTTTCCGTTGGGTCAAAGGTCAGAGTCACTGCTAATCCTCTGGAGAGTCTGAACACATGCAGCCTACATGTGGAGACGTGGGGATGAATAAATTCCACGTTTTCTAGTCGTTTTTCCTTCAGCAGGACGTGTGCTGACCTGATTTGTTTCATCCATTTCTTTTATTTCCTTTTTATCCATTTATGTTTCTTTAATCTCAAACATCCGTGTGAACATTGATTTTACACTCACTGGTTTAGCCGCTACTCTAAGTTCACATCTCACTAATATAATATCTCATTTATCTGCAGCGTAACGCCGCGTCGTTTTTGTTTTTAGCGGTAATTTAATTTCCTGTAGCTGCCTCCATCTTCTTTTATTTCCGTGCCGCCCGCCGCTAGAACTCGAGCTCGCCGCCCGCCGCCAACCAGCGAAGACGCCGGCCATTCGCCATTCTCTTCTCATTCCCCCCCCCCCCCCCTGCTACTGATGCCCCTCCCCCTCCCCAACCTCCCACCTATCGTTTAAAAGTACGCAGTATGTCGAGTTTGACTCCTGAGGAGACAGAGAAAAGAGCGAGGGGCCATTGGGACAAGACGAGAAGAAGTAAAGTGATGTTTCGGGGTAAGCACAGTTTAGGAATAGTCCTTTTTCCTCTGTTCTCTCACTTTCTGTTCTTTCCTCCTTCTGTTCTGACAGATTTCCTCCTTTTTCTTTCCCTCCGTTGTGTGTCTGTGTGTCGTGTGCTCGATGACTCCATTTCTGTTTTGTGTTCCCGTTTTTTTCCTTTTCTTTATTTATTTTTTATTTATTCATTTTTTTTTTTTTTTGCATCTCCAGTGGTAATTTTTCAGAGAAAAATCCAAACTAATAATAATAATAAAGCTCAACCAGACTCACAGACTGTTGTAGATTAGCGATGATATGTGCAGTGCTCGTGCTGGTGACTGTTTGTGTTCATTTTAAAGTGCTTTTTTTTGGTTGGGGGGAAATAAATATCCTTTTCAACGCCATTTTAGAGGTGATGCTAGTCTGACTAATCTGGCAGCCCACTCAGGCTAACTAGCGTCCTTGCTAACTAGCTCGTAGCATGTAGCTGTAACTGTAGTGCAGATTTACGCCAGCACTCCCTCAGCTTCTCTCCCCAGGCTCCGCCCCTCACGGCCTTGAACCAATCAGCTGCTTTAGATACGTGAGAGCCAATCAGCTCTCTCCTGTCTAACGCCGGTGGGGGGGAGGGGGGAGGGGCGGAGACGAGGGCGGGAAGCCAAACCAGAGTGTTGGGACGTAGCCGTAGGAGCTAAAAATGTGTTTTTTTGTTTTTTAATGAGTGGTTTTGTTCCCCGCTCGTTAACCCCGCCCCCCTCCCTCTCTCTGATTGGTCTGTTTGCAGTTGGAGGAGGACCGGCATCAGCCGCGGCCCAATCAGCTGAGGAGGCTGGCCTCCTACGTCTTCTCCTCCTCCACCCTGGAGACGGAGCAGTACCCCCACCACGGCGGCGGGGGCGGCGGCTTCATCCAGAGGAGCCGCTCGGCAGAGAGTAGCCCCGCCCACATCACCGCCACCACCAACTCGGCGCGGCGGCGGCACGGCGGCACCCTGCCGACGCCCGGCAGCCCCCGCAGCAGACACTCGGTCCTCAACATGTCCCGGACACAGCTGCAGCAGATGTTAGCTAAGCTAATGAACAAGAACAGCAGCTGAGGGGCGGGGCTCAGAACGTGTGACATCACAGACGCACACACACACCTGACATCACACACACACCTGACATAACACACACACCTGACATCACACACACCTGACATCACACACCTGACATAACACACACACCTGACATCACACACACCTGACATCACACACACACCTGACATAACACACACCTGACATCACACACACCTGACATCACACACACACCTGACATCACACACACCTGACATCACACACACACCTGACATCACACACACACCTGACATAATACACACACCTGACATAATACACACACCTGACATCACACACACCTGACATCACACACACACCTGACATAATACACACACCTGACATAACACACACACCTGACATCACACACACACCTGACATAATACACACACACACCTGACATCACACACACACCTGACATAACACACACCTGACATAACACACACCTGACATCACACACACCTGACATCACACACACCTGACATAACACACACACCTGACATCACACACACCTGACATAACACACACACCTGACATAACACACACCTGACATCACACACACACCTGACATAACACACACACCTGACATAATACACACACACACCTGACATAATACACACACACACCTGACATCACACACACACCTGACATAACACACACCTGACATCACACACACCTGACATCACACACACCTGACATAACACACACACCTGACATCACACACACCTGACATAACACACACCTGACATCACACACACACCTGACATCACACACACACCTGACATAACACACACACCTGACATCACACACACACACACAACATAACAGTATGTATGTGAAGTGTAATATTAATTCAACACAACAAGCCATATGACACTGGTAAACACACACACACACACACACACACTCACACACACACACACACACACACACACACACACACTCACACACACACTCTCACACACACACACACACACACACACACACTCACACACACACACACACACACACACACACGTAGCTGTACCGACTCCTTGTTTGTGCGAGGAACAGAAGAAGAAGCAAATGTTCCGACTGATATTTTCATGCAATAAACTGAGCAGCTTCTCTGACGTTGCACAAACTGCAGGACGACGTGTTGGAGCGGCTGAGACTGTTACGCTGTTTGTTTGTTTGTTTGTTATCCCGAGGAATGCGGGTCGTCCCCGGCGATCGACTTATTTTGCACCGAGACTCGAGTCGGCGTTTTTTTTCCCCCGCGATTAATCGCCGACACTAAAACCAGGACCCTGAACGCATCGCGGTGGTCCAGCTGAATAAAAACAATAAAAAACAAATAAAAAAGCTGCTGCACCGTCGGCCATGTTTTACAAACAACAACAAAAAGAACGGGCGCCACTTTAGGACGTTTCATTAAACCAAACCTGCCCCATAAATAATAAATGTGAACAACCCAAAAAATCACAGTATTTATTTAATATTTATTCATCTTTACATCAACTGTAACAGGAAGTGAATCGACAGCATTGAAGAATATTTATTTCTCATCTTTTTGCTGATTGCAGCAGTTTCTGGTTCATTTCCTCCCTGATTTAAAGTGAATTGTTGTGTTTGTTGAGTCGTTTTCATAGAAGTGAAAACTTTGCTGCTTCTCTTTGTTTGATAAAGTCGGTTTCTGTTGCCATGGAGACGGCCGCGGTTCCTCACAACGAAGTTTTCAGCTCCTTCATTTGGAGTTTGAGGCTTTTATTTTGTGATTTTGAGCCGATGGTCCAGGATGATCTGGATCCAACCACCAGGAACCGTCCATCAGATTCACTGAATATCTACAAAACAACCAGTTCACTACTAGTTTGCTGTTATGTAGAGATTAATGTAGTGACTTCAGTCGTAATTGGCCTGTTTCATACTGATAATTACAACATAAAGATGAATCACTGCAGCCTCACTAATGGATTCATGAACACTGCAAAATGATCAGTTTCTCTGATTTTACTACTTCTACATGCGTCTATAAACTACTGACAACATTTACCCTGAAATTCCAAATAATCATATGATCCTTTAATTTAAAGTGGTGCAATGATTTCACACCTCAGACAAGATGTAATTCAGTTAAAACTCTGACCCCACAGTTAAGAAGAGCCTTTATTTTTAATCCCAGATTTCATCTTCACCGTTGTTTCACCTTTGTTCATCCTGGTTCCTCTTTAAGCAGAATGAGCTGATGAGATTCAACAGAAATACATGTAGAGATGCTGATTTCAGTATTTAATGATGATGCAGGGGCCTCTGGTTTTTCCAGCTGTACGTTCGACTGGTTAAAGGAGTAGTTCACCTCCAGAATGACTGTTTTTCTATGGATTACTCACCCATGGATATTTCTTGTTAGTTTTTGTTCATTCTGAAGACAATCATTTGATGAAATTGATAGTAAATGAGTCATTTCTTGGTCGTTTAACACAGATATAATTAACTACTGAAAGGTTTAAATATCTGTAGTGTTGTTACTACATATTCACTATAAAATCGTTTGGAATCACATAGAAATTTCCTTATTTTTGAAAGAAAATCACTGTTTTGTCCAATGAAGGTAACTTTAAACTAATCATTAATCCACTCTATACATCACTAATGTGGTAAATGACTATTTTAGCTGTTTTTTAGTGTAATGTCTCCATAGTTGTATCAAGGCCCATTTCCAGCAACTATCAGTCCAGTGTGACTTTTCATGGAAAACACCAAACTACACAATCAAGTAGTAAAATCACTGCAGAATCATTGTTTAAATGCTCCCGTTGTGAAGTTTTTAACAGTTTTTAACTGTTTCACTACAAAACCTCTACTAGTAGTATATAGACTACACATTTACTACACAACCACTATTACACACAGATGTTGTGTAGTAATCTAACAGCAGTTTTTCATCAGGCGAAGTGGATCTGATGAACGGTTCTGGGCAGAGATTCCTTCTTTATCATTAGTTGATGCTGCTACGGCGCCACCTGTTGGCAGAATTTAACCAAACTTGGTCACTGGTCACTCAGACGTCTCAACTTGTGTCTCAATGGTATAACCTGTATAAATAAAGGTTTAACCTCTTAGGACACACACTTCACAGCAAAGCTACGCCTCAGTCGTTGGTTTCTATGCGTAAATAAGGCAGTGATTGTGGTCTCCATGTTGTTCCGCATCGATTGACACCATGAACGAGCCAATGGAAGCATGAGGTCAGTCGATGAGGGACGACTACAAAAGACCCCCTTTGGTTTGATGGACAGCAGAAATTTCCCAATAGAAGAGTTCATCCACATCTGTAGAACAATGACATGTGAACTGTGAACTTTATTCATTGGGTGTTACCATTTTCACAAATAAGACTGAAAAAGGGGGTGTGTCTTAAGAGGTTAAATAATAATAAGATGTAAGCCCCGCCCACGGTGTTTGAACTTGATCCAGAGTTTTGAATGAATCTGGTGACGATTTCTTCAAAAGTTGTAGGAGTTGATGAAACCGATAACCTTTATTTGAGCAGGTGAACGACTCATTGACGTCAAACAACAGTAAACACAACAACAAACAAACAGCAGGAACACGTTCTGACACTTAGGTTCAAAATGTACCGGACGTTGACGTGACGTTGGTCGTTACAGCGCCACCATCTGTCCGTTTCACACCTTACTCAACACATGACTCTCTCTGATGCCCAGAAACAACAAATGGGTCAAATACAGTTGTTGAGATACGTGAGGAACGTTTCTCACAAAGAGGAAACACAGTCCTCGTATTGGCAGTTTTTGTCAGTGCTTGTTGGTTCTGATTACATCTAAAACATAAATATCTCAACAACTGTCAGAAGAAATGTGGTGAAGTTTGTTTCATCCGTTCTTGGTCTCCGTAGGATGAAGCTGAACGTCTTTGGAGACTCACATTTTTCCTCTTGCACCACCAGCAGGTTAAAGTTTTCACCTATTTAGTGAAATATCTCGAAGGAAGTTTTCTACACGCATTCATGCTCCCCTCAGGATGAACCGTTACGACTCCTCCATGACTTTTCATCACATACTTTGCTTCATAGTCAAATATCAGTAATAACGACATCAGCTGCTGTTTAATCCTCGGGATCGAATCGTCGTGTCATTTGTAGATATCAGTTTAGTATTGATCCGACTTCTCTACTTCCTGTTCTGCCTGAGTCGGGTTTTTCCTCGACTCTGGAGACAAAGAGGCATGAAAAGGCGACAGGTGTTGCTGCTGCTGCTTGTTACTGCCTCCTGGTGATGGAATGACGACATAACCAGGTCTTTATCGTGGGGTTTAATGTCTCCTAGTCAAACCTGAGCCTGTTGTGTTTGGGTTGAGGACGAGCTCGGTCCTGTTCGTGCTGTTTGTTCAGGTGGAGATTTCAAACGTTTGGAGCCGTGGACTCTGGTGACGTTTTTTCCGTCTTTGCTTCCTTGCTTCCATCACTAGTTTCTACCGCTGGACTTCACTTGCTGCACTTTACCACGGGTCGACCCAGAGTCTCCTTATGGCTGCAAAACAGATGCAATAAGTGAGATGTGTTACTGAAAGGGACATGCTGGTAGTTCACGTGTTCTAGGATCCTTTTCCCGAATCGTCCTGCACGACCTCGGCTAAAAGACAAAGGTGCCTGAACTGATGTCAAGTCTCTGGGTTTTATTTGAAAAATGCTTGTGTTTTTTTGCTGATTAACAGGATAAAACCTGCAGATTCTCCAGCATGGTCCTCTAACACCTCCAGGAGGTCCCATGTTGCCCTGGTCCCAGTCGGTGTCGCTGATTTATGCCATATTCCATAAGCAATGAGACAGAATAACCACACAGGTCTGTTATTAAGGGCATGTATAGTCAATGTACCCAGAGTCTGTGTCAGTGGGAAAGGAGGATGTTGTTGGCGTTTGAGTCTCAACATGTTTGAAATTGCCGGATTGAAGCAGCGTTTAAAGAAATATGTTGATTTAATTGGTTGAAAAGTCACTGAAACCAACATCTACCAGGCAGACATCAATAGATCAGACACAAACTAGAAGGAAATAGAGGAACTATGGTCTGTTAAAGCTTCGTCCCTCAGGACAAATCCTATTTATCCCCAAAAACACCTTTAGAGAACAGAACTAGCAAAATAAATGGATGGAAACACAACTGTTGTCTATGTGGTGTCTGATTGGTTTATTAATGGAGATTCTTCGTAAAAGATTTTTCTCTGCAATTTGATGAAAACCTCAGCCAAGATGGATCCTTTCAGTAAGAAATCTACAACATATCTGGGGTAGTTCTGGTTTGTTGTGTTTGGGGTCATGGATCTGGTTTTTCCTGCTCCAAACATCCATCAAACGAGTCAAAGACGTCTCCACTGAAGACTTTAGCGACAGTGAAGAGTCCGGCTACAGGGGACAGGGCGATAGAAGCCAAAAAAGCTGCGTTCTCAGTGTGTTTAAAGGGCTACATCAGGGGTCACCAGTCCTGGTCCAGAACGGCCGGTGTGGGTCCAGGTTTTAGTTCCAACCAGCGGTAACAACCTGGTTCCACTAGTCAACCACTAGAGCCACTGCTGAGGACCTTCAAAAACCTGGACCCACACCGGCCCTTCAGGACCAGGACTGGTGACTCCTGGGCTACATTAACTAAATATGCACCACTTGCTGTTTCATTAAGTGTTTGAGCACTAACATCCTCAGTGGTCGTTATGCTTCAGTCTGACGAGGACCTGGGGCCTCATTTAAACAGCAACAGGAGGCTTTTGCTGCGTTTGGGTATTTCTTTCATGCGACAGCGGTGGTGGGGTCCAGACCAGAATCCTGTGAACGTGACCTTTTCCATCATCTGTCGAGAATCTCTGGTCGTCTCGTAGTCGCTTCTACCAGTCGTTGGTTTGTTTCTGGCTCGTCTACAGTATCAACACCTGGTCTAGAAAAGAAGGACCAGATGCAGCAAAAACTCAACCGTTTAGTTGTCAAAACGGGGCCTGACTTAGTTTTCATGCTGCTTGCTTCCAGGACTTCCTGACATTTTTATATTTAGCTTAGCATTATGGTACAACCACTTAGAGAATGTATGAAGTGGACTAGCTGCTAACTTTATTTTGCACGCCTGCAAAACGACTCACCCGCCGTATACAAGATTGTCGTCAGTGTTTCGTCCGGTGTCCACACGACCTTCAGCTAGAAAACAGGCTCCAACCAAAAGACTGTTGACCTGCCGTCGCCACCGTTTGCATGAGATCTGCTGTTTGTACGACGCACACCTCTGACTGTAACGTGACAAAAACAGCACTGTACTGTAATTACCACGAGGAAAACACAGTGAATATACACCTCTGACTGAAAAAAACATCTGTGATTATTTTGTACATATAAGTCACACTGGGATGCTCACGGATCAGATCTGTCAGCTTTAAGACGACATGGAAGCAGCAGCTTGTTTTGTTGATCACATCTGTTCTTCCACGGTGTTGCGTGAACATTTAGTCGTGTTAGTGAGACGATGTCATAAAGGTGTCGAGGACGTTTATGGACGAAGGGTTAGCTGGTGGCTGTGGATGGACGAGGGGATCCTGCTGCAACCTGAGTCCTATTTCTGTTAGTGGTGGACATGATTCCATGACTTTAGTGAACAAATTTTGAATAGCTGCTTCCTGCTTTACAAAGCATCTACAGGGGCACATACCCATGTTCCCCAGGTCCCATGTTCCCCAGGTCCTATGTTCTTTAGGTCCCATGTTCTCTAGGTCCCATGTTCCCCAGGTCCCATGTTCTCTAGGTCCCATGTTCTCTAGGTCCCATGTTCTCTAGGTCCCATGTTCCCCAGGTCCCATGTTCCCCAGGTCCCATGTTCTCTAGGTCCCATGTTCTCTAGGTCCCATGTTCTCTAGGTCCCATGTTCTCTAGGTCCCATGTTCTCTAGGTCCCATGTTCCCCAGGTCCCATGTTCTCTAGGTCCCATGTTCCCCAGGTCCCATGTTCTCTAGGTCCCATGTTCTCTAGGTCCCATGTTCTCTAGGTCCCATGTTCCCCAGGTCCCATGTTCTCTAGGTCCCATGTTCTCTAGGTCCCATGTTCTCTAGGTCCCATGTTGGGGAACATACGACCTTTTTTCCTAAAAAACAGTCCTGTTTTCAGTTCCTTTCATTTATTTAAAAGGACAATGCACATGAATCAACATTTCTGTAAATGTGACACTGTTAGCCCACATGCTAATGTTAGTTAGCCCTAACCTGGGAACATGACTGTCTGCAGTAGTTTTAACCTTTTAGGCACCAAAGAATTTTCTACGTTCAGTTGTGACGTTTTAAATAACTTCAAAGTGATCAGAGATTTAAGAAATATTAAAGACGACCTAAAGTTTATGTAGAGATTGAATTTACTCATCTAATTTGCATATTATGATGTCAGAGGACAGGAGCCAACGTGGATTATAGAATATTCATGTAAATGTCACATTTTAACCCTTTGCATTTTCCAGAAAAAAAGCTAATATATAATATTGAGGTTTTTAAAGTTAGGTGTGAAAAGGGGGCTTTTATTTTGAAAGACACATAGTTTATGAGGTCATGTGACCAGGATATCCCTATTGCTGAGCATCACTGTCTCACAATCACCCGTTTGCAAAATTTCCACCAAATAAAAAATTGAAATTTCATTTAATTAATTTTTTTCTAATATGCTAAAATAGATTAGTTTCCACATGGAAACTGTAAAGATTCTAACCCTTTGACTAAACCTGCCGTTCTATCAGTGATTCACAGCGATCTGTAGGAATTATGTCCACAACTACAAAATAAAATGTCGTGTATAGAGACTCCTTTGGGTTTTGTTGGGATGTTAATGTCGTTGAATCATGAATCAGTTCTTCCAGGATCTCACACACTTTGGTTCATGTTTTACAATAATTACAGTTTGTGAGATTTTTATGTGATTTTTGAATTTTGTGATTTGAGGCCAGTTTCTCTCCCATTGTTCCAACGGTGAAAAAAGAGTTTAATGCTGCAGCAGTCGATTCATTGATTAGTTGCAGAACTCTCTGATATTACAGGTTTTTATTCATTATATTCTCATTTATACACGAGTACAAAGACATTTTATACAGAACTCAGTGAATTGTGATGATTTTCATCTGCCTCGTTAGAATCATGCAGCAATTACAGCAAAATAAAGAAATAGTCTTTTTAATGAGCAAAACGTAAATAAATTCTAACGAATCAATAATAATAAACTGATGATCTTTGGGTTTTGGTCAAAAAAAGACACTTATGGTTGAATCTTCACAAAAGACTATTTTAATAGTAGATTAATTTATTCATCATTGAATCGATGAATCGATAAAACGTGGATCAGTGTTTCTAAAACTGAAGATTCAACCTAAAATGTTCTACCTACAACATGTTATGATAGAAAACAGCATAAAACAGTGGGTAGTTTATTTTCTATATGTTAATATACAAGTTTAGTTGTTGATATTTATTTAGGTGTTTATTTGCTGCTATAGATGTTGATCAGAAGAGGATCTAGAACGGAGCCCTGGGGAACTCCACAGGTCATTAAATGTGGATCAGTGTTTCATCAAAGATGAAGATTCAACCTAAAATATCAAAGATCATCAGTTTATTATTATAGAGACTAAAGAAACAGGAAATAATCAGAGAAGAGAAGCTGGAACCAGAGAATTTACACATTTACTGATTAATCAATGAATCGGATCCATTAGTTGGTGATTAATTCAATAGTTGGCACCGAATCAATTAATCAACCTATCGTTGCAGCTTAATCTCTGGTTTTAAAGAGGCTCTTGTAGAAAACTCAAATTTTGTAGATTTGTTGATGAAATCAACTTATTAATTAGTCAAAATTTAGTGGATTTATCTAATGACCGTTAGTCGTTCTTCAGTCAAGGACTTTGAGAGGATTAAAAGATTCATTTATGTATATTTCGAGGTAGAAAAGTGTCTGAGTGTAAATTATTTTACTCTCAGCGTCGAACATCAGGAAACTTGTTTGCACATCGTTGACAGTTATTTTGGTAAATGAGGTTTTGATTTGTTGACGTCTGTAATTATTAACGTTCAAGAACTCATCAACAATAGTTTCTCCAATTTTTGTCTTTTTGTTAAGTTTTTCATGTTTTTGTATCTTTTGTCTTTGTGTTTGCATAATTTCAACATGTCTAGTTGCAAATATCTCAGTAGTTTGGTTGAATTTTCAGTGATTATCGTGATTTCCTGGACGGACTGAGTGATTTCCAGGAAAAAACAAAACAAAAAGCCAGTGTTGTAGTTGTTGTTGATACGCAGCTTCTACGGTATTCAGATGTGACGTGAAACACAAATGTTCTGAAAAAAAGTTGTTTTTTTGTCAACAGCAAAAATGAGTTTCATCACATCAGCAATACTGTGAATCTGAAGCCTTTATTTCCATGAACTTACCTCAAAACTGAGTGAGTGAGGAAATCTGTCACCTGAACCGTCACAGAACATTTATACCTCATGACTCACGCTACAAGATGGTATAGTTGTATAAAATATATTACGCTAACACATATTTCATTATTTGCTACGTCAGTGCTGATATTTATGGAATTACAGGGTGATACTGTACAATAATAACTGAACCGCGGCGTGTTTTTAAAAGGCGAATGCTCGTATGTACGTCTCCATGTTAGCTTTGATTAGCCTCCATGCTAATGTTAAAACTCACCGCTTGTGTCACTAGTAGTTGATTCTTAACATTCAGAGTAGGAAAAGAAAGTGGATACCCGGATGTTTTAGCCTAGCTTAGCACAAAGACTGGAAGCAGGGGGAAACTGCTAGCCTAGCTCCTACCTTATTTATTTTATACTTTTGTTAGCTAATACGCTATCGTGTGGTTTTTGTTTCCTGGTTTTCCTTCATTTCTTTTTTTTGTTGTGTTGTTTGAGCTAACCTCTAAAACAGATATCCATCAGGATGATTCATGCAAACATTTAAGGGTTCTAGGGCTGACTTGTAATCATCGATTAATCAATCAAATTGATTTTTATCACAAAGCACAAAGTCTATATTTAAAGACATCTGCATCGTTGGATGTGATCAACTTATCAATTAGCGAAATATCAATTAGTGAAATAATTGTTAAGTGTCGTTTCTTCCAGGACAGGCCTGATGGTTGTATAGAGGTTCATGTCTAGAGAGTTAATACAAATTCACTGAGCGTAACAACAAACATAAGCTTGTTAACATCAGTATCTACTGAAACGTGTCCACTGGACGATTCTTTACGTCATCAAACCCTAGTCAACTTACACTGTTGACCATGTCACCATTAACCAGAACAGTGGGGAGAAAAGTGAAAATTCCACATATTTACAATGATAATTTACATTATTTTCACTTTTGACATCACAGAAATATCAAAAACTACCAATTCGTGTGGTTATAGTTCAGTCACAGGACTCGAGAAAAACAAAGATGGTATCTGATGTAAAATGAATCAGCAGCTTCAGAACAGAGTCAACATCAATGGGACAGTGAGTCAGTGACATTAGCATTGACTCCATTCTGATGTATGAATGATTCAGGTAGAGATGAAGATGGACGCCTGAATCCAGTACAATAACAGCAGCTAAAACGCTAAAACCAACGTTGTGCAACGTTTCGTATTTAGACGATTCTCCAGTTTGGTTTCACCAAAACTCAACCACAAGTCATGAGAAATGGCTGCAAACAACAGATGGGAAAAAGAAGAAGTGGTGAAATAAGTCGTTTATTTCATTATTTATTGAGTCAATCAGTCGGTAAAACCTTCAGCTCCAGTTTCTCTGCGGTCGTTGACGCAAATAAAACAAAAAGTTGAGTCGGTGCGAAGCCGCTAAAAACCTGGACATCTCCTGCACCGTCCCATAAAACGTGTAAATCAAGCTGTGGTGGATCTTCTCTTGACGTTAGCTTTGATTTATCAGTTTAACCCGCTTGTTCTCTGTGCTGAACCGGGCTACATGAAATAGAAAATGACACGAATTAAAAGTCGCCGCCTTCGTTTGTTGTTACCTGAGCTAGGCTAAAATACGTGGACGTTCCCCAAAGTGTTTGCAATAAAAGCAGAGATTCTGTAGTGAAGAGGACTGAAGAGTTTATTAGTGATGATCCGTGAGTGTCTTTCACGTGTATTATACATGTAAGCGTTTTTTTTCTATCACTATATGATTGTACAGTACTGCTTGTATAATTTACAGGTGAAGCATGTATTTTAAACTTTTTGTAAATCCAATGATAACAGTGTACATATATACAGAAATGTAGAAAGTCATTAAGTCTGCAGTTAATCTCTAATAGCATGATAATTAGTGGGGTTTAGTATGTATGTACAGGCTGTATGTTAAATCTTTATGAAGGGAAACACTTGAAAATCACCTGACATCAGACTGCGTGCTGTCTAAGGATAAACTCTGCAATGCATTTTTTGTGCCTTTTATATCAATGTATGTAATCTAGACAATCTTGAAAAGCTTGTGTACAACCAAAATTACATTAAAATGGTTTTGGGGTAAAATACATCACTTCCTGTGGTCATTTGTTTTCAACACTGTGGAAATGAAAGCTGCTTTTAAAGATCATCGTCAGCTGTTGACTCATTATTTGGTTTTTGGTTTATTGAACTAGACCTGGAACTGTGGTTCCAAATGATGGTCTTCATGCTTCCTTGATTCCTTTCATTGAAAGGACGTGTGGTTCCATTGAGGATAAACCTCTTCTGGGTCGTTCTGGACATTCAAGGATCTGCACGATGGGTTTTATTTTGAAAAAATACCAGATGCCGTTTTCTTTCCTGTGTCCAACTTCCTGTCTGGTTTGATCTTCCTTGTCCAGATCATGGATGTATTATAACCTGGATAGAGTATTGCCTCAGCAGCGTGCTGATTATCCCCCAGTGGTCACTCGTGGTACTGCAACAAAAATCCCATGGACCCAAAAATCATTTTTCCCACAGACGTCAATAGTAAAAGAGAGGAAACTGTCTCCAGGACACCCCCAGATATAACCCTGTTAATTACTGATCTTTGAGTTCCATATTTTTTTATGGAAAAGTCTCTGTTCCCTTTGTGATGTCACAGCCGTGTGATGCAACGTGGTCGTGTTGTGTCTCTGGAGCGAGGACATTTTTTTTTATGGGTCATAAAACCAGGAAATAAACCAGGAAGTCAGGAACTCTAACGTTGAAATAAATGACGGCCACTTTTCAATCGGGTATCCAGTTCTATGACATAAAATCCTATTTTGGGGTTAAGATAAGAGCCACAATGATGTGGAGCAAATTAATATGGGTCGAAAGGCTTTGTGTGTTATAGTGGCCTCCATAAATATAATAACATAATCTGTGCTGCCATCCTGTAAACCAGGGGTCACTAATCCTGGTCCAGAAAGACCTGGTGTGGGTCCAGGTTTTTGTTGCAACCAGCAGTAACAACCTGATTCTACTAATTAACCACTGGAGCCATTAATAAGGACTTTCATTAGTAGAATCAGGTTGTTACTGCTTGGTTGGAACAAGAACCTGGACCCAGACCAGCCCTCCAGGACCAGGATTGGTGACCCCTGCTGTAAACGTATGGTGATACTGTATGAGTCAGTAAACTCCATGTTTTTGTTCATAGTTCCATTCTGACTTGTTACGAGTTGATTTGCCAATGATAAAGACTGTTGTCATGTTGTTTTCAGGTGTTGTCGCCCACGGAGCAGAGCGCCCCGTCGCCACCGTCCCCCGACTACCGGACCAAAGGCCAGAGTGACGAGAAGGAGCATTTCCACATCCTTCCTCAGCTTCAGGCCAAGAGGGCAGATTTCCTCACAGTCATGCTGACCGGGACTTTACCTCAACGCCGGAGCTTCGCCACGCCGGACGAAGACGTCCCGGAACCGCCGGGGCCCAAAGACGACGACGTCACCAAGAGCGAGTCCAACAGCGAGGCCAGTCAGAAGAGCACCGAGCGCAGCCAGGACGCTGCGCCTTCTACGCTCATGGCCGAGGACCAGAAGGGCCAAAGAGAGCATGCCTCCGCCGCCGATGCAGACCCCGATCTGGAGGATGCATCGAAGACTCTTGTCCTCTTCTCACCCGGTGACACTCGGAAGTCCCCTTCTGGCGGAGAACATGCTCTGGAGGGTGAGTTGGCCACGCCGTTTGCCCTAACTCCCCGAAACGACCGCCTGCTGGTTGGGGAGGCGTTCCAGCCAGAGCCCCCTGAGACTGGCCGCCTGTCTCCTGCTCTCAGGTCAGACCTGAGACCTTCCACCCCCATCGCTCCTGCTTCACCGCCCTTCACCAAAGTCGAGCGCACTTTCATCCATATTGCAGAGACATCACACCTCAACGTCATGTCTTCCAATGGTCACTCTGCCAAGGAGAGTGACCGGGAAGTCTCGGCCATCATGAAGGATGTGGCCGTAGAAGACGACGTACGTGAGCACGGGGGAACTCCGGTGACAGAAGAGCTTCCAGAGGAAACCATGCCAGAACAACCTCTAGTTGATAAACAACCCAAAACAGAGAACGGTCCATCCCCTGTCCTGGCTCAGTCTCTGGAGCCGGTCCCAGAAGCCATGTCACCGGTCCATGAACAGAAACAGCCTTCGTCTGGCCAAGAAGCTGCCAGGCCTCTGACTACTGAATCTGAGATACTGGTGGCTTTGAAGCCCAGGATTCGCAGCCGAATCCCTGTCCTCATCTCTGAGGAAGACTCTGGCTCGGAGCAGTCCTCCTCCCTTTCGGCACGGGCTCGGCTTCAGCAGCGATCCAGGCAGCTGGACCTGGCCCGCATGCTGGTCCAGAAGCAGCAGGGACGCTGGATGAGGAGGAGGATGCTCTCTGGGACATCGTCGTCATTGTCTTCTGGAGACGACGAGCATCGGAGGGCTTCAGAAACTCTGTCCACCACCGGCTCGGAGGAGGATACGCATACCTCAGACGAGTCCAAGAGGAGCTCCCGTCTCAAACCGACAGAAGAGCAGGGCTCCAAGGAGGGCAGGAGCAGGATCCCCAGGCCTGTCACCCCCATAAAGAGGCCTTCAGGGAAGCTCGTGACTGCTCCTTCTCCTCTCTCCTTGCCAGGCTCCAGCACTACCGATGGAGCCGCTTCCTTCAGTAACGGGTATGTTCTTTTGCTGATTGCTTTCAGTGTGTCTATTTTAACCTGCCCCCCCTTATAGATCATTAATCCTTCTGGTAACAGCAGATGTATGTATATGTACGTGCAGAACGCCAAAATGTCGACAAGAAACTCAGTTACGAGTCTTTATCAAACATTATCACCTTAACAAAACATCATTTCAACCCCAAGCAATAATATGAGCATAAAACACAAGAGTTCTGCATTTTTGTGATAATATTATTGAAATGTACTAAAATCATCTCTGCCTGGACACACCTGCACTAAAACATCTCTAAAATTGCTAAAACAACTAAAATACATGGGGGGAGCTAATTTTTTCACTTTTTTGCTTTATTCTACCTGGATGTACTCTCACTTATTTTAAACCCAAGATCATTCAGTAAACCCCTGTAGTTGTAGTTTTTAGAGAGGAAGCTGATAAATAGACCTAGAGAGGAACAGGTTAAAGCAGGGGTCACCTGGTCCTGGTCCAGAAGGGCCGGTGTGGGTCCAGGTTTTTGTTCTAGCAGTAACAACCTGATTCTACTAATTATGGTCCTTAGTAATGACTCTAGTGGTTGATTAGTAGAATCAGGTGTGAACAAACACTAGGATTAGTGACCCCTGGTTTAAATATGTTAATTTAATAATTATTTTACTCTTCTGCCCTCAGGAATCAGACGATTGGTCTCAGCACTCTAAGCGCCCAACGGAAACCCAAGCCAGTCCCGCCCAGGTCCTCCTCCTCGTGTCCCCGTCCCTCCGGTGTCCCGACCCAGTCCGGCAGTCCTCGGATGCCCCTCCGAGTCCTGTTTGGAACCCGCCGCAGCCTTAGCTCCACCCACTGCCGGACTGACAGTCCCTCCCCTCAGAGGGTTTGTCCGTCCAGGCAGCCCCTGTCTGTCCGAGCCCCGACCGTCCCGGTGCTACCGCCCAGGACTACGACCACCATGCGGCGTAGCGCCTCGCAGGAAGTGGCCGCCCAGACGTCCTCCGGCGCCACGCCCGGTCGGACCAGGCCGAAACCAGCCGCTCCGTCTAAGGGGAAACCGAACGCCAGGGAGAAGTCGGTGCCCGCTAGATAATACAAAGAGACTCGTCGCTGTGTTTGTGTATAATCAGTCCTCGGACAAGCTACGCCTCAAAGGTTCTCGCCTGATTCCATGTTAGACTGTGATGTTCCAACGACCTCCTTTTGATTCATTTAACGTAGACGGACTTGTTGTTTTTTTCCGAGGACAGCTTTCAGAACTACCTTCATGGGCTTCCAGTGATCCTGACTGACTGTGGTACAGGAGCGTTGCTGCCATGGTGCTATGGATGCGTCTGCTGCTCCCTGGTCAATCCCTGATTTAGCTGGTTTCTGGAGCTAAGAATTATAGCGTCCAACAAGTCCAGGTCCAGAGACTCTCACCTTAACACGGTACTCCCAGCTTGTTCACAGCTATACTACTCTTCCATTGACCTGCTTGGTTCACATTGCATGGTAAAGTATATCACCAATACTTTGAAATAGTTGAGGGTAAACGACATGTACAACAATCTGTACCTTTAACTGATTTGATATCGTTCTCCACTTCCTATTGGGATACACAGGCCAACAACAACAACAACAACGTCAAATTGGACTCGTTTGAATGCCTGAAAGATATTACCATGACGACAGATTCCTAAATATATCCTGTTACTTACTTTGGTCTCGGAAAAAGAGAAAAAGTCGGATGTGAACACGAATAAATCGCTCGCCTCCTCCTCATGGTGTGACAATGGGCATGCTTTAATCATTCTATTTTCTGGGTGTTTTTATTTTGTATATAATAGAATCATTTCCCATAAAGACGTCTTTATTTTTTATCCTGCCAAGCAAAGTGTAAATTCCGAGTCTTTAACCTTCTGTTCCGATGTGTTGGCACTACGCCTGTTTTTTTACGCATGAGAAAAACAGGGTTAAACCATGAGAGGAAGTTTTACCTGCTTGGATTCCGCTGTGCAAAGATCTGCTGGTTTTATCGGGGCCCACGTTGCGTTTGTAGGAGATCGATGGGCACTGAACTGTGAAGTAAAGTCTTGGTCATGTGAAACGGTGTCTTGTCTTTGTTTTTCCCCACACACTCGGTTCTGGACCAGGTCCATCAGGAGTTCTGATGTTTGAGGATCAGGTGGATCAGGTGGATCAGGTGGATCAGGTGGATCAGGTGGATCAGGTGGATCAGGTGGCTCCTTCCTGACATCTAGACTCTATTATACGTGATATAATAAACCGTATATGTACCACTGTCAGGCGGCTGCTGCTGACGTTTATTAAGGTGAATATTGTAGATATTTATTCTATTTATTTGATTTATTTGACAGCGTCAGTGCAATGTGATGTAAAATAGACATAATATAATAAATGAATAAAATAGACATAATATAATAAATGAATAAAATAGACATAATATAATAAATGAATAAAATAGACATAATATAATAAATGAATAAAATAGACATAATATAATAAATGAATAAAATAGACATAATATAATAAATGAATAAAATAGACATAACAATATAAAATATATACAAATAATACACACATACACACACATATACACACATATACACACACACACACACACACACACATACACACATACATACACATACACACACATACACACACATATACACACACACATACACACACATATATACACACACACATATACACACACACATATACACACACACATGTACACATACACACACACACATACACACACACATACATAGATGCACACATATACATACACGTACACACATACACATACACACAAATATATACACACACACAAATATACACACACATATACACACACACATGTACACATACACATACACACACACACACACATAGATGCACACATATACATACACGTACACACATACACATATACACACACACATATACATACACACACATACACACACACAAATATACACACACATATACATACATGTACACACATATACACATATACACACACACACACACACACACACACACACATATACATACATGTACACACATATACACACACACACACACACACACACACACATATACATACACATATACACACACACACACATATACATACACATGTACACATACACACACACACACACACACACACCCCACCACACTGATATATATTCATTAATGTCGTATAGTTTTTATCAAACTCTCCACAGAACTCAGAGGTGATGACACCAGTTTATTTAGTTGTTTAACAGGTTTTTGTTCTTAAATTCTACATTTTATTTCTGGAGTTCAGAGTTTGGTCCTGAAGAATTCAGGGATTTTATAATCAGCCAATCAGCTGAGTGGCTCCGTTATTATATTATTTATACACATGAACATTAGTGAATTCTATTTTTTTTAACTTTGTTCTGGGTTAATTTTTAATAAAATAATATTTAAATAAATAAATATAAATTTAAATAAATAAGACAGTTTTAGACCATCGTACACAGAGCTGCATTAAATAAATCACATGTAATTGTCTGTTAAACCACATTAACACTGAGAATCTAACAGAGATTAAAGGAATTATTTATAAACTGAGAAGAATTTAAAAACTGCAATTTATTTATATTATAAACACTTTATTATATTTATTATATAACACAATATATATGTATATAAACATATATTATAAACATACTAACTATTTAGTATAATATAAAAACTATTATACTCATGAACACTATATTATATTTATTACTAGTTCACAAACATTCACTATATTATATTTATAATTTTATAACACTCATGTTATACTAAAGAACAATAGATTATATGTATTATGTTATGAACAAACTACTCTGCAATTTATGTGTAATAATATACTAAATGTAGTGCATCTATCTTATATTTCATAGTATTATATTTATAATAATAATAATACAAGTTGAATAATAAATAATGATAGTTATTACTATTTATTTTAACCCTTATTTACAAATGAACACTATATTATATTTATTATTATTTAATAAACATGAATTATATAATAATAATAATAATAATAATATAATAATTAGAATGTTATTATATTATAAACAGTATTATGATATTATAACACTTAATTATGTTAAAAAACACTACTATACGATATGTATATGATGAAAACTAATACCCAATACATAAAAAGACTTACTGTATTATACCCAATACACTTACATATACAGAACTTTCTGTATTATATTTATTTATTATATATAACAGCCACTATACTATATTTATAATAATAATAAAAGTAAAATAAATAGATAATAATTATTACTATTTATTTTAACCCTTATTATATGTATTATTATATTATAAACAGCCATTATACTATATTTATAATATTTATAATATATATTTATATATATTTATTTTTTAATAATGTTAATTATTATATTATTTATTTTAATCTTTTATATTATTTATTTATAATGGGGGCTGCAGTTCCTTTGATCGGCCGCTGGGGGCGCTGGTGACTCGCCGGAAAACTGTGAACGAGCCGCCACAGTGATGACGCTCCAGATCCAAGATGGCGGTGCAGGTGGAGCTGTTCCTCGCGGACAGTTTCCCGCCTCACCTGAGTCCTCACCTGGACGTCCTGGTACCGGAGTCCCAGGTGGGTTCCGTGTTCCGGAAGGACTCGGACCCGCCGACCGTCCTGTTCACCCCGCAGCGGCCTCACGGCTCCGGGCAGCCGGGCGTTTTCCTGCGCGTCCACCCGACGTGCGAGGAGGGTCCGGCGGGCTGCGGAGGAGGAAGCTGCGGGTCCGGGGGTCGGGTCCGGCTGCTCACCAGCCGGCTCTTCCTGAGGCTCCACGGGAGGTTCGGTAACACCGGGACCGTCCGGGTTCTGGAGCCGGTCCGCTTGGAACGGGTGGTGCTGGGAGCCCGCGGCGGGCAGCGGTTCCCCGGCGGGCTGCTGGAGCTCTGCCGCCCGGGACAGGAGCTGCTGGCCCGGCGGGGAGAGCCGCTGCTGCCGCCGGGGCAGGTGGGTGTCTGACCGGTAGAACTCACAGTGTAATACCCGGTAAAATAAAATAAAACATCACAGTGTTATACCCAGTAAAATAATAAAATAAAATAATAAATCACAGTGTTATACCCGGTAAAATAAAAAAAAATCAGAGGGTAAAATAAAAAACTCAGTATTATAAATGATATAATATAAAAACTCAGTATTATACCTAATACATTATAGAAAAACAGTATTATACCTGATATATTCTAAAAACCCAATGTTATACCCAACACATTCTAAAGACTCACAGTGTTTGATATATTTCTTATATCAAATTGTGTTAAACATCGATTATAAAGATTCATATATTTGTTTAATTTCCCGTCTCTTCACCTGTTTCAGCAGCACCTGGACCTCCTGGTTCTGGACTGTAGTCCTGTGACTCAGGGCTGGATCACGGCGGACACCGCCCTGGTCCTGACGGACTGCTGTGATTGGCCGGATCCGTCTGGCCCCGCCCCTTCTTGCTGGCCGACGGGACTGTACGTTTCGGACTTCGCTCATTACGCCGCCGGTCTGGGTGCGGCCCGGTCTCTGCTGGACAACAGGAAGCTGCTGCTGGGCTCGGGGCTGTCCGGCGTCCTGCGGGCGCTGGAGTGCCGGGTGGACGTCCGCGTGGTGGACGCCAGGCGGTGGTTTGGGGTCAAAGGTCGGCGAGATGGCGCTGACGTGGACGGCTGCGTGTTCGTCAGCCGGCGGCTGCTGCTCCGGCTCGGCTTGTTCAACGGGGAGTGGGTGAGGCTGTCCAGAGGGGGCGGAGCCTCCAGGCAGGTGACGTCGGAGGGGGGCGGAGCCTCCGGGGAGCGGCTGGTCTCCGTGGTAGCGGCGGACTGGACCCTGGTCCCGGAACTCCAGGACGACGTCGGGTTCATATCAGAGACGCTGTGGTTCAACCTGACGGACGGAGGAGACGTCGCCATGGATACCTGCAGCCTGAGGATGAAGGTCCTTCATCATCTTCATCTTCATCATTATCATCTGATGTTTATTGATCAGCTGCTTTATAGATATACAACACACACACACACACACACACACTATGATTAAATGACATCAAGATAATCTCGTGACCTCCCCGGGATACACTGTGAATTTATCATATTTGCATATTGTTGCCACATGGCAACAGATCTATTTTATTAGAAAAAAACATTAATTTCTTTAAATACTTAGTTTAATTACCCCAGATTGTGAGTTAAATTGAGTCCTAATTTAGTTTCTGAATTCTAAATAAAAAGTCAACCTTTGGTTGTGAGACAGTGATGCTCACATGTCAAATCAGCAATAGGGATATCCTGGTCATGTGACCTCATAAGTTGTATGTCCTTCAAAATAAAAGCCAAAATTTCACACCTAACCATAAAAACATTTTTATGAGTTTATATCACAGCTTTTTAGAAAAATTAAGGTCAAATAATTGTTGCTGTATATATCTATATATCTATATATCTATATATATATATATATATAGATATATAGATATATATGTATAGATATAAATATTAGATTAATTACTAACTATTTTGACAGTTGCTTAATGGATTTGAGTCATTTCTTTAAGAAGAAGAATGTTTCCAGCTTCTAAAGTCTGATTATTGTCTGGTTTTTTGTTCCAGAGGTGGCATCATCATCATCATCATCACCTCCATCATCATCATCATCATCATCATCACCTCCATCATGGCGGCCGTCGCTCTGACAGTTTTTGCCGCTCGGCGTCGCCGTCGTCCTGCAGCGAGCTCCACCTCCGGCCTGTGGCGTCACCGCTGTATGACAGCCTGCGTTGCTATGACGACCTGCTGGCCGAACACTTCAGCACGCCAAGGTCAGCTACCAACGAGGCTGTTGCCATAGTTACAGGGAGGTCATCCTCAGAGGATAAACCACTGAAGATGGGTGCATCCTCTGAGGTCTCTCTCTCTCTCTCTCTCTCTCTCCAGACTGGTTGCCGTGGGAGACGTCCTGATGGTCCCGGTTGAAGACCACCTGGACCTGTTGGAGTCCGGCTGGGAGGCCGATCCCAGGAACTTGAACAGGTGAACACCTGTCCTGCCCAGGTGCATCGTGGGTGATGTATGCAGCAGAGTTTCTAATTGTGACCTTTGACCCCTGCCAGGTGTCCCGCGCTGTTCTTCAGAGTCCAGAAGGTGTGTCCTTCCGCAGGGACAGAAGAAGAAGAAGAGGGCGGAGCTTACCTGGCTGACAGACAGCACACCTCACTCTACCTGGTGAACTTTGACCTCTGTGGGTGCCGCTGTGACCCCTGACCTCAGGTCCTGACGGTTCTTGTCTCTTCCAGGGAGCGTCCACCAGCAGCCGGGTCCCCTTCGGCTCAGGGGGCGGAGCCTGTCTGTGTCCGCCGGGCCTCGGCGACGCCGTGGAGTTGCTCAGGAGCATCATCCTGCCGCACCTGCAGCACAGGTACCTCACCTGTCTACAGAGGCTCCGCCTCCAAGCACACAGATGCATGATGGGATTGGGTGTTTTTTTGTTCCAGCAGCTCTCTGTCCGCATGCACCGTCCTCCTCCATGGTCCCGCAGGAAGTGGGAAAGTGACGGTGGTTGCCGCGGCGACCAGCAGGCTCCACCTCCATCTGCTGAAGGTAGGACAGGTTACACTTCCTGGTTCTGTGTTAAAGGGACAGTACAGAAACTGCAGACTGTAGTTGATGTGTTATTTCTTCCTGCCTCAGTCGTCTGTGTTTTAAATGTTTTATCCATCAATTCACCATCTTTGTCCGTCCTTTAACACCTTCCTGTTACCTGTCCAGGTGGACTGCGTTAGCGTGTGCGCTGACACGCCTGCAGCGTCTGAGGCGAAGCTGACGTCTGTGTTTCAGCGAGCGGCGTCCCTGCAGCCCTGCGTCCTTCTGCTCAGGAACCTGCAGCTGCTGCTGCCGCCACGCGGTGCCGCCGGCGAGGACGGCAGGGTCCAGGCCGCCGTCTGCCGGCTGCTCGCCAGCGCCCCCAGCAGGTGAGCCGCCTCCGAAAATAACTCACTGTCCAAACTGTTCAAAGTGTCCAAACTAAGTGACCGTCCAAACGCTCTCTTCCTGTTTCGTTGCAGCGTGGCGGTGGTGGCGACGGTCTGCCGGCCTCGGGAGCTGTCCGCCGGCGTCATGGCGGCGTTCGTCCACCAGGTGGAACTAGAGAGTCCTGGCGAGGAGCAGCGCAGAGCCATGCTGGTCGGTCTGAGCCAGGAGCTTCACCTCGGCAGAGACGTGGACCTGGACCGACTCGCCAAGCTCACCGTGGTACGTTAAAGATGGATCCAGTCACACCTAGAAACTGGTCCAGCTGCTGAAGACGCAACCACCACCACAGAAGAAGAACAGCCGTTAGATCATGAGTTACGTCTGACATTAAAGTCTGAATGTTACAGTTTGGACGGTGAAATACTTTGACCTGTTGCTCAGCAGCTCTCTGTCCTCCTCAGGGTCTGGTCTTGGGGGACCTCAGGGCTCTGCTGGTCCAGGCAGGACGAGCGGCCTGCAGGAGACTGGTCCTCAGCTGGTGAGACCGCAACACACAGATCAGGTCCAGACCGGGTCCAGACACGCTTTAAAGTTCTGGTGGTTCTGTGCAGTGTGGGCCGGCAGGAGGAGGACCTGTGTGCCAGCGGGGTGACCATCCTGAACCAGGACTTCAGCTCCGCCCTGGAGACGCTGCAGGATGCCCAGTCCAGGACCATCGGAGCCCCCAAGGTGACCGAGTCCTTCGGAGGTTCCGCCCCCCTTTCGGTGGCTCCGGTCAGTGAAGCTGGACGCTGAGTGTCCTGTCCTCTGTGTTTGTTGGGACAGGTCCCTGAGGTGCGCTGGGAGGACGTTGGTGGACTGCAGCAGGTGAAGCGGGACGTCCTGGACACGGTCCAGCTGCCCCTGCAGCGTCCCGAGCTGCTGAGTCTGGGTCTGAACCGGACCGGAGTCCTGCTGTACGGACCCCCGGGAACCGGCAAGACCCTGCTAGCAAAGGCCGTCGCCACAGAGACAAGCTCCGCCTTCCTCGGGTAGGTCACCTTCATCCTCCTCTTCCTCACCTCCATCAGCAGCAGCTCTGAGTTGTTGTTCTTCTTTTTCTCCTTCAGTGTCAAAGGCCCAGAGCTCATCAACATGTTCGTGGGTCAGAGTGAAGCGAACATCAGAGAAGGTGAGTCAGATGTTCCAGGTGTTCTAGAAGTTCCAGGTGTTCCAGGTGTTCTAGAAGTTCCAGGTGTTCTAGAAGTTCCAGGTGTTCTAGAAGTTCCAGGTGTTCCAGGTGTTTTAGGTGTTCCAGGTGTTTTAGGTGTTCCAGGTGTTCTAGAAGTTCCAGGTGTTCCAGGTGTTCTAGAAGTTCCAGGTGTTCCAGGTGTTTTAGGTGTTCCAGGTGTTCTAGGTGTTCCAGGTGTTTTAGGTGTTCCAGGTGTTCTAGGTGTTCCAGGTGTTTTAGGTGTTCCAGGTGTTCTAGGTGTTTCAGGTGTTCCAGGTGTTCTAGGTGTTTCAGGTGTTCCAGGTGTTTTAGATGTTCCAAGTGTTCTAGGTGTTCCATGTTTTTTCGGTGTTCCAGGTGTTCCAGGTGTTCTGGGGCGAAAAGTGAAGCGTTTTCCTTCTGAAAAGTTGTTCTACCCACATGAAGTTTGACTAGAACTGCTGATGTTCCAGGTGTTCTAGGTGTTCCAGGTGTTCCAGGTGTTTTAGATGTTCCAGGTGTTCTAGGTGTTCTAGGTGTTCCAGGTATTCCAGGTGTTCCAGGTGTTTTAGATGTTCCAGGTGTTCTAGGTGTTCTAGGTGTTCCAGGTGTTTTAGATGTTCCAGGTGTTCTAGGTGTTTTAGATGTTCCAGGTGTTCTAGGTGTTCCAGGTGTTCCAGGTGTTTTAGATGTTCCAGGTGTTCTAGGTGTTCTAGGTGTTCCAGGTATTCCAGGTGTTCCAGGTGTTTTAGATGTTCCAGGTGTTCTAGGTGTTCTAGGTGTTCCAGGTGTTTTAGATGTTCCAGGTGTTCTAGGTGTTTTAGATGTTCCAGGTGTTCTAGGTGTTCCAGGTGTTCCAGGTGTTTTAGATGTTCCAGGTGTTCTAGGTGTTCTAGGTGTTCCAGGTATTCCAGGTGTTCCAGGTGTTTTAGATGTTCCAGGTGTTCTAGGTGTTCTAGGTGTTCCAGGTGTTCCAGGTGTTCCAGGTGTTCCAGGTGTTTTAGGTGTTCCAGGTGTTCTAGGTGTTCCAGGTGTTTTAGGTGTTCCAGGTGTTTTAGGTGTTCCAGGTGTTCCAGGTGTTCTAGGTGTTCCAGGTGTTTCAGATGTTTTAGATGTTCTAGAAGTTGTGGATGTTCCAGGTGTTCTAGAAGTTCCAGGTTAACCCAGGTGTTCCAGGTTAACCCAGGTGTTCCAGGTTAACCCAGGTGTTCCAGGTTAACCCAGGTGTTCCAGGTGTTGGATCTGACTCTGATGTTTCCTCAGTGTTCAGCAGAGCCAGAGCAGCTGCTCCCTGCCTGGTGTTCTTCGATGAGCTGGACTCTCTGGCTCCCAGCAGGGGGCGCAGCGGGGACTCTGGAGGTGTGATGGACAGGTGAGACCCACACAGGTGACAGGTCACTTCCTGTCTGCTCCCGCTGTGATCGATAAAGTTGTGTTGAATCTGTAACAGGGTCTGTTTTTGTTAATAAAGTTTTTTTTAATGTAACAGGGTCTGTTTTTGTTAATAAAGTTTTTTTAATGTAACAGGGTCTGTTTTTGTTAATAAAGTTTTTTAATGTAACAGGGTCTGTTTTTGTTAATAAAGTTTTTTAATGTAACAGGGTCTGTTTTTGTTAATAAAGTTTTTTAATGTAACAGGGTCTGTTTTTGTTAATAAAGTTTTTTTAATGTAACAGGGTCTGTTTTTGTTAATAAAGTTTTTTAATGTAACAGGGTCTGTTTTTGTTAATAAAGTTTTTTTAATGTAACAGGGTCTGTTTTTGTTAATAAAGTTTTTTTAATGTAACAGGGTCTGTTTTTGTTAATAAAGTTTTTTTAATGTAACAGGGTGGTTTCTCAGCTTCTCGCTGAACTCGACGCCATCAACTCGTCCGTCGGTGTTTTTGTGATCGGAGCCACGAACCGACCAGATCTACTGGACCAATCACTGCTGAGACCAGGGAGGTCAGACACACACACACACACACACACACACACACACACACACACACACACACACACACACACACACAATGCAGACACTCACACACTATTACTTATTCTACATCATATACTCTATTATTATTATTATTATTATTATGTATTTCTTCTAATATTTACTGTCATTATAACCTGATGAATAATTAATTAATCTTCAGGTTTGATAAACTCGTTTACGTTGGAGTTAACGAGGATCGAGTTTCTCAGCTTCAGGTTCTTCAGGCCGTTCTCCGCAAGTAAGAACAACCAAAACTAAAATAACGATTCATTTATTGTTTGTCTTCATGTGTATTTGTTTGCTGATGTTTATGTTTAACATATTAACCCCCCCCCCCTTCTCTTTCTGTTGTTTACCTGTAAACAGGTTCCAGGTGGATCCAGGTGTGAACCTGCAGCAGCTGTTGGAGCGATGCCCCGCCCACATGACCGGAGCCGACCTCTACGCCCTCTGTTCGGACGCCATGACGACCGCTGTCAAGAGGAAGATCCGCCTCATCGACAGCGGTGAGACCACGGGAAGTGGTGACCTTTGATCTCTAGTCGTGACCTTTAACCTCTGGCAGCACGTCGCCACAGAATAACTAACGAGCGTCTAATTTAGTTTCTATTTAAAAACCTCTGGACTCTCAGGTGAGGACTCCGAGGATTCCCCGGTCCTCCTGGCTCAGGAGGACTTCTCCACGGCGCTGGACCACTTCAGACCTTCAGTCTCGGACCAGGAGCTGCTGAGGTACCAGCACATCCAACACAAGCTGACGGCCCAGTAGGACCAGGACCAGGACCAGGACCCTTAAAGGGACAATTCACTGCTGTAAAATCCTGTGAATCTGCAACGAGCAAAGTTGTAAAAATGCAAACCAGAGAAGCTAATTTATGCTAATGAGAACAGATCAACCAATCAGGTGGAGAGTTTCTGTCTTAATGAGGTTCCTGAGGCCACTTTATAATTTAACTATTTATAAATGTGATGGAGCTGCGACGATCGGTCGATTAAACCATAAATTATTTTAATGTATTTGAGTCATTTATTCAGTAGAAAATGTGTAAATTCTCTGGTTCCAGCTTCTCTTCTCTGATTATTTCCTGGTTTCTTTAGTCTTTATAATAATAAACTGATGATCTTTGATATTTTAGGTTGAATCTTCATCTTTAATGAAACACTGATCCACATTTAATGACCTGTGGAGTTCCCCAGGGCTCCGTTCTAGATCCTCTTTGACCTTATATACTATAATTATAACGTCCTGTTTCAGGCCACTCGTTTGGTTTATTTTGTCGGAACCAGGTGATAAAATGTTCGTTTATTAGCATAAAGACACCTTTTACACCTGAAGACCAACCAGAATTATTAGAAATAAGCTTCAATAACAAAATGACACTCGAAGGCTTCGCATAAAGGAAAGATTTGTCTCCATTTTATTCAATGACTTCTTTCCTCCATATAATGCTTCAAATAAACCAAAACTACTCATTAATCACACCATTACAGCCCAGTTTAGTAAAATCCTTACAGTGATCTCTGGTTTTTCCAGTCAGTTTGACTAGATGCCATTTAAATGATCTGAAGTAGTTCAACGCCACGGCTACTGTTAGAACACGTTCTTCAGCCAGAGAAACCAACCACAAACCCACGTTTTCCTCTGGCAAAAATTCTTTCAAAGCCCGTCGATGAGGGCGAGGACCGACCGTCGACAGGAAGCAGTTTCTCCGTCGCTCTACAAGGACGAACGAGACAAACGGGACGAAAAGTGAAGCGTTTTCCTTCTGAAAAGTTGTTCTACCCACATGAAGTTTGACTAGAACTAGAAGATCCGGTCTGCTGATGCTCCTCGTCCGTTTAATCCAGGACTTCAGAGTTCCTCAAGAGTTCTTTTTATCATCAGATGTACAAGCCACAGTCAATACAGTCTAATGAGTGGTTGAAGAAGGGGGTAGACCAGGTCTACGGGTAATCCGGATTAGTCTGGAGGTCCCGGTCTCTGTGGTTCAGGATGAAAAATGTGTTTTCCTTCCAAAACGTGTTTTACCGACTAAAACTAGAAGATCCGGTCTGCTGATGCGTTTCATTCGGTCAATCAAGGACTTCGAGGTTCCTCGAGAGTTCTTGAGATTTGTTTTTTAATCTGGACGCCATGGAAATCAGTGTTTGAAGACGGGGAAAATGAAGTGTTTTCCTTCCAAAACTTGTTTTACCCACATGAAATTTGACTCATACTAGTAGATCTGGTCTTCTGGAGGTTCCTCGAGAGCTTTTTTTCATCAGATCTCTGGTTATTTCCGTTTCTAGCGCCAACGATCGCCTCCAGATTTGTTGTCTGGACACCATGGAATTCAGTCTTGTTGAGTTAGTTTGTCGTGTAAAGTTTAGTGAGGGACTCATCATGGTGGTTTAGGCTCTAACAGAAGACCACTACCCTTCAGGGTCCACTTTAACCTGGTTTGGATTCTGGCTCCTCTGAGGGACTCACGTTGACCTGGAAAACCTGAAAGAGTCCGAACTTAGAGTACAGGGTTGTTCTTTGATAGTAAATGATGTACCAACCACAGTCAGTATAGTCTAATGGGCGTTTGAAGAAGGGCGTAGACCAGGTCTAGGGGTAGACCAGGTCTAGGGGTAGACCAGGTCTAGTCCGGAGGTCTCGGTCTCTGTGGTTCGTCCTCTGGCTTCACTCGGTTTTGTGGTTCCTGGGTTCTAGTTCGTTGCTGGGGAACAGAGTCTTCCTGGTCTTTGTGGTCCATGTCTAACGAGCTGATCCGGTCCGTGGAGGACTCAGGTGAAGTGGGGCATCCGGCTGCAGGTTCTGCAGGAAAAACAGCGGCAACGTTGGGTTTTGTGATGTCACAAATTTTACTGGTTTCAACCAACAGAAAGAACTGAGACAGTTTGTCTGATAAACAACAACAAGCTGAACACAAAACCCCGTTTTAACCAGCGTTTAATTAACGGAGCCTCGTTTAATTAACGGAGCCTCGTTTAATTAACGGAGCCTCGTTTAATTAACAAAGCCTCGTTTAATTAACGGAGCCTTGTTTAATCAATGAAGCCTCGTTTAATTAACGGAGCCTCGTTTAATTAACAAAGCCTCGTTTAATTAACGGCGCCTCGTTTAATTAACGGAGCCTCGTTTAATTAACGAAGCCTCGTTTAATTAACGGAGCCTCGTTTAATTAACGGAGCCTCGTTTAATTAACAAAGCCTCGTTTAATTAACGGAGCCTTGTTTAATTAACGGAGCCTTGTTTAATTAACGGAGCCTCGTTTAACTAACGGAGCCTCGTTTAATTAATGAAGCCTCGTTTAATTAACGGAGCCTCGTTTAATTAACGGAGCCTCATTTAATTAACGGAGCCCCGTTTAATTAACGTTGAGCCTTCAAAGAACTTTAATAACTGATTTTCAATATAAGAACAAAAAAAACTAATAATAAATAGAGCTGCCTTAATTGGTTGGTCTGATTATAGTCTGGATTTAATTTGGTTTTAGTCTGGTTTAAGTCTGGTTTAAGTCTGGTTTTAGTCTGGTTTAAGTCTGGTTTTAGTCTGGTTTAAGTCTGGTTTTAGTTATTAGTTTAGTCTGGTTTTAGTCTGGTTTAAGTCTGGTTTTAGTTTGGTTTTAGTCTGGTTTAAGTCTGGTTTTAGTTTGGTTTAAGTTTGGTTTAAGTTTGGTTTTAGTCTGGTTTAAGTCTGGTTTTAGTCTGGTTTTAGTCTAGTTTAAGTCTGGTTTAAGTTTGGTTTTAGTCTGGTTTAAGTCTGGTTTAAGTCTGGTTTAAGTCTGGTTTTAGTTATTAGTTTAGTCTGGTTTAAGTCTGGTTTTAGTCTGGTTTAAGTCTGGTTTAAGTCTGGTTTTAGTCTGGTTTAAGTCTGGTTTAAGTCTGGTTTAAGTCTGGTTTTAGTTTGGTTTTAGTCTGGTTTAAGTCTGGTTTAAGTCTGGTTTTAGTTATTAGTTTAGTCTGGTTTAAGTCTGGTTTTAGTCTGGTTTAAGTCTGGTTTAAGTCTGGTTTTAGTTTGGTTTTAGTCTGGTTTAAGTCTGGTTTAAGTCTGGTTTTAGTTATTAGTTTAGTCTGGTTTAAGTCTGGTTTTAGTCTGGTTTAAGTCTGGTTTAAGTCTGGTTTTAGTTTGGTTTTAGTCTGGTTTAAGTCTGGTTTTAGTCTGGTTTAAGTCTGGTTTAAGTCTGGTTTTAGTTATTAGTTTAGTCTGGTTTAAGTCTGGTTTAAGTTTGGTTTTAGTCTGGTTTAAGTCTGGTTTAAGTCTGGTTTAAGTCTGGTTTTAGTTATTAGTTTAGTCTGGTTTAAGTCTGGTTTTAGTCTGGTTTAAGTCTGGTTTAAGTCTGGTTTTAGTTTGGTTTTAGTCTGGTTTAAGTCTGGTTTAAGTCTGGTTTTAGTCTGGTTTAAGTCTGGTTTAAGTCTGGTTTTAGTTTGGTTTTAGTCTGGTTTAAGTCTGGTTTAAGTCTGGTTTTAGTTATTAGTTTAGTCTGGTTTAAGTCTGGTTTAAGTCTGGTTTTAGTCTGGTTTAAGTCTGGTTTAAGTCTGGTTTAAGTCTGGTTTTAGTTTGGTTTTAGTCTGGTTTAAGTCTGGTTTAAGTCTGGTTTTAGTTATTAGTTTAGTCTGGTTTAAGTCTGGTTTAAGTCTGGTTTAAGTCTGGTTTTAGTTTGGTTTTAGTCTGGTTTAAGTCTGGTTTAAGTCTGGTTTTAGTTATTAGTTTAGTCTGGTTTAAGTCTGGTTTAAGTCTGGTTTAAGTCTGGTTTTAGTCTGGTTTAAGTCTGGTTTAAGTCTGGTTTTAGTTATTAGTTTAGTCTGGTTTAAGTCTGGTTTAAGTTATTAGTTTAGTCTGGTTTAAGTCTGGTTTTAGTCTGGTTTAAGTCTGGTTTAAGTTTGGTTTTAGTCTGGTTTAAGTCTGGTTTTAGTCTGGTTTAAGTCTGGTTTAAGTCTGGTTTTAGTTATTAGTTTAGTCTGGTTTTAGTCTGGTTTAAGTCTGGTTTTAGTCTGGTTTAAGTCTGGTTTAAATCTGGTTTTAGTTTGGTTTTAGTCTGGTTTAAGTCTGGTTTAAGTCTTTGTTTATTCTTTGTGTTTTCTTGTGTATATCCTGAATCCAGATCTAAATTCTTCCTCCGTTGTGTAAAACTCTGATTTTACAGATTTTTAAGCCTCACGTTTAACGTTGGTTCAAGGTGATTAAATCTAAAATGATTAAATCTCGTTTATCGTCACTGCTCAGTGTTTTTAACCATCGTTAACTCAGATTCATTAATTATCATCGTTGCTGTTTGATTTTGCCATTAATGTGAAATCGTTAGAACTAAAGGTTCAGAGACGTGTCGGTGGTTGTTTATATAACTGACACCTCTGGACTCAACAACTGAACATTATTTGGACATTTGCTTTTTTAAAAAATGTGAAAAATACTGAGATGTTATTACCAGTAATTAAAATTCATATAAAAGTTTTTACACTTGGATTTGTCGACGTATTGATGCTTTTTTTTTTACACATAATTATAAAACTATGATTAGTTGATTATTGCCAACGTTTACAATAATCAAGGATTAGAGTCATTGATTAATCAGTAAATGTGTAAATTCTCTGGTTCCAGCTTCTCTTCTCTGATTATTTCCTGGTTTCTTTAGTCTCTATAATAATAAACTGATGATCTTTGGACAAAAAAAGACATTTTAGGTTGAATCTTCAGCTTTTGGAGACACTGATAAACATTTAATGACCTGTGGAGTTCCCCAGGGCTCCGTTCTAGATCCTCTTCTGATCAACATCTATAGCAGCAAATAAACACCTAAATAAATATTAACAACTAAACTTGTATATTAATATATAGAAAATAAACTACCCACTGCCTTATGCTTTGAATATTTACTGTTTTCTATCATAACATGTTGTAGGTAGAACATTTTAGGTTGAAACACTGATCCAGGTTTTACACCATTTAATGAACCAAACAACTAATCGATTCATCGTTTCAATGATGAATAAATTAATCGACTGTTAAAATAGTCGTGGTTTCTAGCTACTTCCTGTGTTTCATTGGGGTTCAGCATTCGTCCATGCAACATAAGCCATATTTACCGCTTACGTGGCCTTTGCTACTTTCGTGCGCTTCATCCTTTTCCTCCTCATGAGGGTCACCTGAGGCCTCTTCAACCCTGCGATCAGCAGCAGCAACCTGGGCCGCGACTTGGTGAGCCAGCTTCTCAGTAGCGTCCCCTTGGGAAACCTGCAGGAACAGCAGAGGATCTGCTATTACACCTGTTATTACACCTGGTAATAGACCTGTTATTACACCTGTTATTACACCTGGTAATAGACCTGTTATTACACCTGGTAATAGACCTGTTATTACACCTGTTATTACACCTGGTAATAGACCTGTTATTACACCTGTTATTACACCTGTTATTACACCTGGTAATAGACCTGTTATTACATGTGTTATTACACCTGGTAATAGACCTGTTATTACACCTGTTATTACACCTGGTAATAGACCTGTTATTACACCTGGTAATAGACCTGTTATTACACCTGTTATTACACCTGGTAATAGACCTGTTATTACACCTGTTATTACACCTGTTATTACACCTGTTATTACACCTGGTAATAGACCTGTTATTACATGTGTTATTACACCTGGTAATATACCTGTTATTACATGTGTTATTACACCTGGTAATATACCTGTTATTACATGTGTTATTACACCTGGTAATAGACCTGTTATTACACCTGTTATTACACCTGGTAATAGACCTGTTATTACACCTGGTAATAGACCTGTTATTACACCTGTTATTACACCTGGTAATAGACCTGTTATTACACCTGTTATTACACCTGTTATTACACCTGGTAATAGACCTGTTATTACATGTGTTATTACACCTGGTAATAGACCTGTTATTACACCTGGTAATATACCTGTTATTACATGTGTTATTACACCTGGTAATAGACCTGTTATTACACCTGGTAATATACCTGTTATTACATGTGTTATTACACCTGGTAATAGACCTGTTATTACACCTGGTAATAGACCTGTTATTACACCTGGTAATAGACCTGTTATTACACCTGGTAATAGACCTGTTATTACACCTGTTATTACACCTGGTAATAGACCTGTTATTACACCTGTTATTACACCTGGTAATAGACCTGTTATTACACATGTTATTACACCTGTTATTAGACCTGTTATTACACCTGTTATTACACCTGTTATTACACCTGGTAATATACCTGTTATTACATGTGTTATTACACCTGGTAATAGACCTGTTATTACACCTGGTAATATACCTGTTATTACATGTGTTATTACACCTGGTAATAGACCTGTTATTACACCTGGTAATAGACCTGTTATTACACCTGGTAATAGACCTGTTATTACACCTGGTAATAGACCTGTTATTACACCTGTTATTACACCTGGTAATAGACCTGTTATTACACCTGTTATTACACCTGGTAATAGACCGGTTATTACACGTTATTACACCTGGTAATATACCTGTTATTACATGTGTTATTACACCTGGTAATAGACCTGTTATTACACATGTTATTACACCTGGTAATATACCTGTTATTACATGTGTTATTACACCTGGTAATAGACCTGTTATTACACCTGTTATTACACCTGATAATAGACCTGTTATTACACATGTTATTACACCTGGTAATAGACCTGTTATTACACATGTTATTACACCTGGTAATAGACCTATTATTACATGTGTTATTACACCTGTTATTACACCTGTTATTACACCTGGTAATAGACCTGTAACTACACATGTTATTACACCTATTATTACACCTGTTATTACACCTGTTATTACACCTGGTAATAGACCTGTTATTACACCTGTTATTGCACCTGTTATTACACATGTTATTACACCTGGTAATAGACCTGTTATTACACCTGTTATTACACCTGGTAATAGACCTGTTATTACACATTATTACACATGTTATTACACCTAGTAATAGACCTATTATTAAACATGATATTACACCCAGTAATAAACCTGTTATTACACATGTTATTACACCTGTTATTATACCTACTATTACACGTGTTATTACACATGCTATTACACCTGTTATTACACCTGTTATTACACCTGGTAATAGACCTGTTATTACACATTATTACACATGTTATTACACCTAGTAATAGACCTATTATTAAACATGATATTACACCCAGTAATAAACCTGTTATTACACATGTTATTACACCTGTTATTATACCTACTATTACACGTGTTATTACACATGCTATTACACCTGTTATTACACATGCTATTACACCTGTTATTACACCTGGTAATATACCTGTTATTACACATTTTAAAAGTTATTATACCTGTTATTATACTTGTTATATCTGGAATTATACCTGGTATTACACCTGTTATTATACCTGGTAATAAACCTGTTATTACACATGCTATTATACCTGCTATTACACCTCTTATTACACATGCTATTATACCTGCTATTACACCTCTTATTACACGTGTTATTACACCTGTTATTATACCTGCTATTACACCTGTTATTACACCTGTTATTATACCTGCTATTACATGTGTTATTATACCTGGTAATATACCTGTTATTACACCTGGTAATATACCTGTTATTACACATTTTAAAAGTCATTATACCTGTTATTATACTTGTTATATCTGGAATTATACCTGGTATTACACCTGTTATTATACCTGGTAATAAACCTGTTATTACAACTGCTATTACACCTCTTATTACACGTGTTATTACACCTGTTATTATACCTGCTATTACACGTGTTATTACACCTGTTATTATACCTGCTATTACACGTGTTATTATACCTGGTAATAGACCTGTTATTACACCTGCAAGCACACGTCTTATTACACCTGAAACTAAAACTAAAAAGCAGCGACTGAAGCGTCGCCTTCGTGTGTGTTAGCATGTTGACTCTGTTACGTTGACTTAAAGAAGAAAATAATAAACGTCTGCTGAGACAAACACGTTTGAATTGTTTGTCAATTTAAGACATTTTTTTCTTTGATTATTTCCTGGTTTCTTTAGTCTCTATAATAATAAACTGATGATCTTTGGACAAAAAAAGACATTTTAGGTTGAATCTTCAGCTTTTGGAGACACTGATAAACATTTAATGACCTGTGGAGTTCCCCAGGGCTCCGTTCTAGATCCTCTTCTGATCAACATCTATAGCAGCAAATAAACACCTAAATAAATATCAACAACTAAACGTGTATATTAATATATAGAAAATAAACTACCCACTGCTTTATGCTGTTTTCTATCATAACATGTTGTAGGTAGAACATTTTAGGTTGAATCTTCAGCTTTTGATTCAACCACAAGCGTCTTTTTTTGTCCAAAACCCAAAGATCAGTTGACTGGATTCGTCAGAATTTGTTTATGTTTTGCAGTAATTGCTGCATGATTCTAACGAGGCAGATGAAAATCATCACAATTCACAGAGTTTTGTATAAAAATGTCTATGTACTCGTGTATAAATGAGAATATAATGAATAAAAACCTGTAATATCAGAGAGTTCTGCAGGAAATGACGTGTTTCACCTTTGGATTGTTGGTTCATGATACTTTTAGTTCAGGAAATCAACAGGTAGAAGCTTCCACATCTTCAGCTTTGGGACATTTTACACCATTTTATGAACCAACAACTAATCAACCAGCTAACCAGCAGCTAACGTGTAGCATCACCATCTAAACACGTGTAAGAACGCTGGTTCACGTCGCTGCTGTTCTTATCTTGTAAGGTTTCGACCAATCACACGCTCGCCTCGCATTCTTTTCCCTGCGTGAACCCAACGCCTCCGTCGCCGCCGCCTTCCCCCTCGCCGGATGAAGCCGGGGTTAAGGAAGCAGGAACGGCACCTCGCCGCCGCCGTAGCACCATAGCCAACGTCAAACCGACCTTTGTGCCTTTATAGTGAGACGCGACCTGCTGAGCGCGATGGAAAACAGAAAAAAAAACAAAACCTCTCAATTGTTGTGGACTTTGTGCTGTTCGAGCACGTTGAAACGGGCCAGAGAGAAATCTAGCAACGTTCAGACGTGGAAGGGCCTTGCTGACGCCATTGTTGTTCGGCCCCGCGGGGCTCGATGTTAAATGTACCGAGGGTAACATTGTTGTTGTAGCTGAGCCCCTCCCCCGCCCCCATCGCTTTAGCCCTCATTATCCTCAGGTGATTAGCTCTGGTTTAGCTTCAGCCTCTTCTTCTTCTTCTTCTTCTTCTTCTTCTTCTTCTTCTTCAAGTTTTCCAAATGCATCATCTTAAATCCCTCTTCTCTCCTTCTTGTTTGCTTTTTGGATCCTTGCTACAGAAAACCCTTCGCTGGTTGCAGATGTTTCCTTCCTCCAGATGTTCGTTTGTCTTATCAGCTCCTCAGTCCTGGTCCAGAAGGTCCAGTCCGGTCTGGGTCCAGGTTTTTGTTCCAACCGGCAGCAACAACCTGATTCTACTAATGAAAGTTCTTAGCAATGACTCTAGTGGTTGATTAGTAGAATCAGGTTGTTGCTGCCGGTTGGAACAAAAACCTGGACCCAGACCGGTCCTTCTGGACCAGGATTAGTGACCCCTGCTCTAACCTCTAACCTCTAACCTCCTTCTTACTGTTTGTTACTGACCGGTCGCCGACGTCCTTAGAGTCAGAAGAACCAGGTAACTTTGACATCGTCCCGTCCGTCCGGCCTGTAGCAGCTAGCTAGAGGAGCCGCCTCTTAACATCTGAGTCGCCCTAAACAAACCCCAGCAGGCGGATCCTCATCAGCAACGTCACACAACAGAGAAAAGAACCATTCATCCCCCAAAAAACCTATTAATCCGAGTGAGGAGATTATTTTCACCAGGAGAAACGTCCGAGAATAAAAGAAAGAAACTTGCCTTCAGTTCATCCCAAGTTCTGAAAAACTACATCTAAAAGTGTTCAGGTTTGTTCGTTTTTAAATTGGAACGCAGAGTTCCGGTCGATGTTCTCCACATCCACCGTCACCT
Source organism: Lepturacanthus savala (assembly GCA_030544235.1). Classification (NCBI taxonomy): domain Eukaryota; kingdom Metazoa; phylum Chordata; class Actinopteri; order Scombriformes; family Trichiuridae; genus Lepturacanthus; species Lepturacanthus savala. The sequence continues at coordinate 410,369 of CM060466.1, read as the reverse complement.
CCACCAACACAACTTAGCAGCCACCACCTCCTACACAAGCAACACAACAGAAACAGTCCTTACCAATTGACCCCACACATTTGTTAGGTTATGCCCCCGGCGTCCCTGCAGAGGCACATATATGATCCCGCCGACGCTTTTTTCCCCTGGAGCACTAGAAGGTTCAGCAACAACAAAACTCAATAATAGGAGGCCATGAACCGGCCCGGGGGTGGAGAGGTGGGGGGAGGGGGCGGGGCCAGGGAGGGTCCACTCAGCACTTCTGACTGGTCCAGCCAATCAGGGAGCTGATTTCAGCTGTTACCATGACACCCAGCAGCGACTGGGGGAGGGGGGGGGGCTTTACGTGTTTTATCACGCTAACGTCATGTATGACGTAGTTCATAACATGACATAAAAACTAAATAAAAAAGTCAACGCAAAAAACAGAAAAAGACTTGAAATGAGTTAATTAACTGTTAATTAACTGTTAATTAACTGTTAATTAATGCTTAATAATAGGATTAATGACTAATTAATAAATAATAGATTATCACTGAATACAAAGAGTTTCTGATGAAATCATTACATGTGGAGGAGGAGGAGGAGGAGGGGGAGGAGGAGGAGGAAGAGGAGGAGGAGGAGGAGGAGGAGGAAGAGGAGGAGGAGGAGGAAGAGGAGGAAGAAGAGGAGGAGGAGGAAGAGGAGAAGGAGGAGGAGGAGGAGGAGGAGGAGGGGGAGGAGGAGGAGGAGGAGGAGGAGGAAGAGGAGGAGGAGGAGGAAGAGGAGGAGGAAGAGGAGGAGGAAGAGGAGGAGGAGGAGGAGGAGGAGGAGGAAGAGGAGGAGGAGGAAGAGGAGGAGGAAGAGGAGGAGGAGGAGGAGGAGGAAGAGGAGGAGGAGGAGGAGGAGGAGGAGGAGGAAGAGGAGGAGGAGGAAGAGGAGGAGGAAGAGGAGGAGGAGGAGGAGGAAGAGGAGGAGGAGGAGGAGGAGGAGGAGGAGGAAGAGGAGGAGGAAGAGGAGGAGGAAGAGGAGGAGGAGGAGGAGGAAGAGGAGGAGGAGGAGGAGGAGGAGGTATAGTGTCAGACTCAGAGCGGATCAACCTGCTGTTTGTTGGCTGCTGCAGAGACCAACCAGGAGGAGGCTGACACTGCAATGCAGATCATTGAGAGAGAGAGAGAGAGAGGTAGAGAGACATAGAGAGTGAGAGAGAGCGAGGGAGGAGGAGGAGGAGGAAGAGGAGGAGGAAGAGGAGGAGGAGGAGGAGGAGGAGGCTGCCAGCTCTGCAGAAAGCAGCTTGTTCAGGGATTCCCTGCTGATCTGGAAAAAATCCAGAGTCAGAGAAATAAAAAATGCAGCGAGAGGAAAAATGATGGTGATGATGATGAAGGTGATGATGGTGATGAAGGTGATGATGAAGGTGATGATGAAGGTGATGATGATGAAGGTGATGATGAAGGTGATGATGAAGGTGAAGTCACATGTTTCTGTGATTAAAACCAGCTGTACTGATGCAGCAGCTTATAAATGTAAACTAATTAAATTAAATTATTCGTGTATTCAACCTAATCTCTACGTAATATTTCAGACAGAAGATAAAACCTGAACCAGAAGGATTTGTGTTTATTCTGTTCATGAAAGTGACAACAGCACAAGTACAAAGTATAAAATAATTTATTGTTAATATTTGATGTTTTTTATTATAAATGCTCTTTGATACAGTAAAGAACAGGAACCAACATATTTATATTTATCTTTAACTTCCCTCTCATCTTTTTCCTTTTTTCAGAACGGTGCATATTTGATTCGATAGAACATTGAGGTGCTCTTCATGCACGGCTGGTGGCCGACAGGTCAAAGGTCGTGAGGGAGATATCGAAGCAGCGAGGTAAAGTCAGAGCGAGTTTCAGACACCAGCGTCATGCAGGACGACCAAAGTGCTTCAGCGAACAGCTTCATACATGGTGATATTTGCATATTAAGACGATATATTTAATCACAACAACACGGAACAAACCAGAAAACAGAGTCAAGACAAACATCTCAGGTCATTCCAGGTGAGAAGGAGGCAGCTTCCATTTCCTGATTCCTAGAAATGTTCCACGTATTTTTATCATCGTGTTTGCAGACGATATTCTTCTTTACAGCTGCAGAACCACACGTTGTATATTAAATAAACAGGATAAATTCTGTGTTATTATTCTGGTTGAGCTGGAATTTGCTTTTATTTGAAAGAATTTTCAGCAACAATCTTCTTTCTGTTATTTGCAATGAAATTATAATGAAAAAAGACCAAAAAAATATTTAGAGAGAAAATATTTTATTCTGATAAATTTAAAACCTAAAGTTTTATTTGCTTCTTCATCAGGTTCATTTTGAGTCTTTTATTCAATAAAAGACTCTTTTTTAAAATATATATATATATTTTATGTGAATAAAATAATAAAAACCACTGGATGAAGCAGGAAATAAAACTTATGTATCTGCATTTTTATCAATTATTTATTAGAATAAAATATTTTTTCTCTCAAAATGTCAATAATTTATTTTACTTATAATAAAACATTTTAATTGTAGTCTTGATATTTTTACTCTCTAATCATTTTATTGCAAACCTGTTTGATAATTTCCACAGAAAAATATTAAAATTAAAACATAAACGACCGATTGTGTAATTCCTGTTGTGTGTTTCACTGCAGTTCCATCGTTTTACGAGAAAACTCATGAAGAAACGTGCAAAGACGGATTAATGCAGAGTGTGTCCGTGTCCCCAGGTCCCATGTTCCCCAGGTCCCGTGTCCCCAGGTCCCGTGTTCCCCAGGTCCCGTGTCCCCAGGTCCCGTGTCCCCAGGTCCCGTGTTCCCAGGTCCCGTGTTCCCCAGGTCCCGTGTCCCCAGGTCCCGTGTCCCCAGGTCCCGTGTTCCCCAGGTCCCGTGTTCCCCAGGTCCCGTGTCCCCAGGTCCCGTGTCCCCAGGTCCCGTGTTCCCCAGGTCCCGTGTTCCCAGGTCCCGTGTCCCCAGGTCCCGTGTTCCCAGGTCCCGTGTCCCCAGGTCCCGTGTCCCCAGGTCCCGTGTTCCCCAGGTCCCGTGTTCCCCAGGTCCCGTGTCCCCAGGTCCCGTGTCCCCAGGTCCCGTGTTCCCAGGTCCCGTGTTCCCCAGGTCCCGTGTCCCCAGGTCCCGTGTCCCCAGGTCCCGTGTTCCCCAGGTCCCGTGTCCCCAGGTCCCGTGTCCCCAGGTCCCGTGTTCCCCAGGTCCCGTGTCCCCAGGTCCCGTGTTCCCCAGGTCCCGTGTCCCCAGGTCCCGTGTTCCCAGGTCCCGTGTTCCCAGGTCCCGTGTTCTTTGTTCTGTGGAGAACATCGGACTCTTTTTCTGAAAAAGGGTCCGATGTTCTCCCACCAACCCTGAAACCCTAAAACCTGAACCTAGACCTTAACCTCTAACCCTTGAACTCTTACCCTCACTTTATTTCCCAAACCCTAAACTCTAAACCTGAACCCTGACCCTGTCAGCCATTTTACTCCATTATTAGTTGCATGGTTCTGTCTCCTTCTACTTCTAGTGGGGTCTCTATTTCCTCCTTTAGGAACCAGTCGTACCAGGACCATCAGGTTCTAGTGGAGACTCCTGCCTTCATCTAACTATGGTCTCTGTCCATTTTCCTAATTCATGTTTGCAAACCTAACTCTTAATATAACCTTTTTTTCTGAAACACCTTCTGGACATAAACCTGAACCCTAACTCTGAACCTACAGCTTAACCTCTAACCCTGAACCCTAACCCTTGGACCTCGTACCAGGTCTATCAGGTCCAAGTTGAGACTGCTGCCTTCATGTTATCTAACTATCCCAAACTGTCCCCGTCCATGACATGTGTTAATGTTTGCAAGCCTAACTCCTAATATAACAAAACTATATAACTGAAAGGGGCCTTTGTTCCAGGGTTACAGACCAAAGTGAGGACCCGAGGACCCGAGGACCCGAGGACCCGGGGACCCGAGGGACGACCCCCTTACAGACTACCATGATCATTAGAACAAGAGCTCACGAACGAGGAAGACAAGAAAAGACGAAGAACGGAGACGGACGGCGTATGTCGAGGATCTGGATGTGATTCCTGCCGACTGAATCAGGTGTTCCTGTGTCCGCGGGTTCACCAGAGACGTGAGTTTCCGTCGTCAGGGGGTGTAGGTGTGGACTTTGGTCACGCAGCGACACCGACGACTGCAAACAGGAAAACTCACCCTGTGTTTGTTGTTGTTTTTTACTTCTGTGCTTGTTACACAGATTATTAAGCGGTGCTCTGTCCTGAAATGCTGCCGGCACCTGAACGCACCACAGACACATCCTGTAGAACCAAGGCGTGGTGTTGTTGTTGAGACCAAGGTCTCATGGCGACTTCCTAAAGGTCTCTACGTTGTCTCTCAGTTGTTGTCTCAAAACCAGTTCACTTATTTTCCTGCTTGTTGTTTTCTGGTTCCGAACCAACGTCTGAAATCATGCTGACGAGCTCCTTCAACCGTTTAATCCTCAAATGTGGAAACTTGGACTCATGTCGGTTAATGCCTCACCTCATCCAGGAAGCTCCATGAATAACGTGATAACTTGCATCATTTGAATGAATGGATGTTCTTGTGAAGTTGTGACAGCCAATGAGAGCTGAGCGTCTGAAGGCTCTGAATAGCTAGACCTCATTGGACCAGGTCTGAGCCTCGGAAAGGTTTCCTGCATCACAGTGTCCGGAGTCCTGTTTGCAACAGGACGTTAAAGTTCTTATTGCAGGTATCTGAAGGGTCAGAACCCTCCTGAGGACCATCAGGAGCTCGTCTCCCAGGTCCCGAAGGCGGAAAAGTTTGAGTTTCAAACACAACGCGATGGTTAAGGCATGCTGTCCTTGTCTGAGTCAGGGGAAGGTGGTCGAGAGATCTCGAAGAAGGAGCCCGACGCCTTCCTGGACTTGAGAAGCCGAAGCATCTCGGCCAGCTGGGTCTCCAGCGCCGCCATGCGGCCGTCCAGGGACCTGATGTCCCCCCTCAGCTCCTGCTTCAGCTCCAGGAAGGACGCCTGCATGCTCTGCTCCGGGATTGGACAGAACGCCTTCTTCTCGCAGTGGACCGGACTCCGGTCCTGCGGCGTCCTGGCGTCGCCGGCGTCATCCAGGCGCAGGTCACTCTTGGTGATGCCGCTGTCGCACGAGTCGGTCTTCTTGAGGGACACCTCATCATGAGACTTAGTCCTGTCCGGCAGCGTCTCCATGGACTCGGCCTTGGAGACGCTGCTCCATGACTCGGCCTTCGCCACCGACTCCCTGAACCGCCCCCAGCCTTTAGCCTTGGGCGGCTCGGCGGACTTGCAGCCGGTCATGTTGCCGTTCTGGGCGGCGTGGGCGCGGATCGGCCCCGCCCGGCTCGGGGTCCTGGACAACGGGGAGGTGACGGACGCCGAGCAGGAGGCGGCGGCGGGGCTCTCGGTCACCATGACGATGCTGGTGGACGCCAGGACCTCCGGACCCCGGCCGGCGACGCCTTTCTCGGGGTCGCCGGACTGCTCGGCGCCGAGCCGCGCCTCCCTCTGCTGCCGGAAACGCTGGAAGAGGCGTCGCACCGGGTGGTCGGGGGGGAGGTTCAGGGGAGCCTCGTTCTTCCTCTTCAGCATCTCCTCCTCCTCACGCTTCACGTCGCTGATCTTCCTGAAGACGATCTGTTGAAGGACACAAAACCGTCAGGAACCAGATCTGTTACCATTCATGATCCATGAGGAGATAAAGGAGGAGATGATGGAGGAGATGATGGAGGAGATGATGGAGGAGATAAAGGAGGAGATGATGGAGGAGATGATGGAGGAGATGATGGAGGAGATGATGGAGGAGAAGATGGAGGAGATAAAGGAGGAGATGATGGAGGAGATGATGGAGGAGATGATGGAGGAGATGATGGAGGAGATAAAGGAGGAGATAAAGGAGGAGATGATGGAGGAGATGATGGAGGAGATGATGGAGGAGATGATGGAGGAGATAAAGGAGGAGATAAAGGAGGAGATAAAGGAGGAGATGATGGAGGAGATAAAGGAGGAGATGATGGAGGAGATAAAGGAGGAGATGATGGAGGAGATGATGGAGGAGATGATGGAGGAGATGATGGAGGAGATGATGGAGGAGATGATGGAGGAGATAAAGGAGGAGATGATGGAGGAGATGATGGAGGAGATGATGGAGGAGATGATGTAGGAGATAAAGGAGGAGATGATGGAGGAGATAAAGGAGGAGATGATGGAGGAGATAAAGGAGGAGATGATGGAGGAGATAAAGGAGGAGATGATGGAGGAGATGATGGAGGAGATGATGGAGGAGATAAAGGAGGAGATGATGGAGGAGATGATGGAGGAGATGATGGAGGAGATGATGGAGGAGATGATGTAGGAGATAAAGGAGGAGATGATGGAGGAGATGATGGAGGAGATAATGGAGGAGATGATGGAGGAGATAATGGAGGAGATGATGGAGGAGATGATGGAGGAGATGATGGAGGAGATGATGGAGGAGATAAAGGAGGTTTAAAAAATAAATAAATTGAATTAAATTAAATACATAAATTGAATAAAAGTCAACCTTTGGTTGTGAGACAGTGATGTTCACATGTCAAATGTCCATCAGCAATAGGGATATCCTGGTCATGTGACCTCATAAATTATATGTCCTTCAAAATAAAAGCCCCCTTTTCACACCTAAGTGTAAATATATATTTTATATCACAGTTTTTTAGAAAAATGCTAATAAAGTAGTTGTTGCTATATGGAAACGTGATGAAATAAAGGGTCAGGGGGTCAACAGTCTATATGTTGGAGCTTCCCAGAGGATTCTAGTCTAAACTACAGAAGGTTTCTGTGACTTCAGCTCGGAGCTCGTTGCTCTCACCCTCTTCCTGAGGTTGTAGCTGAGCAGCAGGTTCCTGGAGAAGTGGTTGGCGAAGGCCGAGTAGAACTCCAGGACCTTCTGCAGGGCGTCCCTCTTGATGATGTGGAGGTCGCAGTAGGTCAACGCCCGGACGTTAGCACAGGACTGAGCCATGGTCATCTCCTTCCAGAACACGTCACCAAACACGTCACCTTTACCTGGCACACACACACACACACACACACACACACACACACACACACACACACACACACACACACACACACACACACACACACACACACACAGTTTCTTTTCTTCTCATTCATCATTAGTAATATGGGAACTTTTACTTATTTCAATAAAATTATTATTACATTATTATATTATATATTTAATCTATCAGATGAAAGCAACACAAGAAATCTGTTTAATAGTTTAACCCCTTGACCTCCAGCCTTTTTTATGTTTAGGACATCCCCATAGTCAGTAGGGTATGTCTCTGGAATAAACACAGAGATGTTGGTCGACACTAAACCAACATTTATTGATCTCAAATAAACATTTTCATCCCAAAACAGCAACAAAAAAAACACATTTTTTGTTTTTACTGTAGTGTTTTTTGGCTGCTAGTTTACTGAGTTTTTGTCATAAAGCTACACTGATGGTACCGTTGGACTCGTCACAGTCTCAGCTTTCATATGAGATGTCATTTGTTTGTATAACATGAAGTATCAGAGCGCTAGCCATCAAAATGTGGAGAGTGGGTTGGCTTTATGATCGTATAGCGATTTTCATATTAGTTAATTAATTAGCTTGGTGTTGGAGTTGTGTTTGGTGTGTGTAAATATGACTTATATGTGCTTGTAGTGGAGTTTCTCCTGTTTAATTTGATGTATAGCTTCACTATATTTGTACATGATTAGTGCAGCAATCTCAGGAGTTTAACGGGTTAATAATTGTTTCAATAATCCTGATAATGATTTTGTCCCTACTCTTTGTGTACATAAACTGACCCATACAGAGAAATCTGGGTCACTGTCTCTTTAAGAAGCGTCTCACCTAAGATGGCCACGACCTCGTCGTCCTGGATGACCTCCAGCGACCCCGACACCACGAAGCAGAGGCTGTCCACGCTCTCCCCGGCGTGGTAGATGAGGTCTCCCGGAGCGCTGTGGACGGTCTGGAACTCCATGGCCAGAGCTCGCAGACACCCGTCACTGGCCAGGCGGAACGCCGGGTGCTCCTTAAACACCTTCCTGTTGAGGTGGACGCAGATGTCCGCCCGCATGTCCTTAGGACAGATCTGCAGCACCTGGACACACAACCGACCGGTCAGTGGTGTGTGGACCTGGACCAGGGCTGTAACACCTGTACTGAGTTGGTGTTTTAGTAAAAATCACAGGATGATTCTTCTGTAAAGAGGCGGAGCCTGAACCTCAGTGTGTGTGTGTGTGGGGGGGGGCATGGATGTATAATAGAACTGGATACTAGACTGAAAAATGGCCGCCATTCATTTCAATGTTAGATTAACACATTAAACTCACATTAGAGTTGTTTAATTCACTTCTGACCACATTAAAACTGTTGGAAGGAAAATAAAAAATGTCCACGACTTAAAAATGTAGAATCCAAAGATCAGTAATAACAGGTTTATAGCTGGAGGAGTCCAGGAGACACTTCATCAGCTTCTATTTGAATATTCACGTCTGTGGGGAAAATGATCTTTGGGTTCATGGGAATTTTTGTTGCAGTACCAGGAGTGACCACTGGGAGGCCTGTACCTCCCTGAGGAGGCGGAGCCTGTACCTCCCTGAGGAGGCGGAGCCTGTACCTGCCTGAGGAGGCGGAGCCTGTACCTGCCTGAGGAGGCGGAGCCTGTACCTGCCTGAGGAGGCGGAGCCTGTACCTTGTCTGTGTCGATGCCTCTGGACATGGACCAGGTGGACACGATGTAGTCCATGACGCGCTCGCTCAGGCCTTTGGGGACCTGGTAGAGTTTCAGGAAGTCCCTGACGCTGTTCAGCATCTCGTGGTACCGGTTGGTGTTGGCGTACATCTGCTGGAAGATGGTGGTGACGTTTCCAAAGATGGTGGCGTACAGCAGCGCTGCAGACAGGAAGTTATATATTAATGTTCATTATATCACATCCACTTCACAAAGTTCATGTTAATGTTCTCCAACGTATTTAAGTGACACAATGAAGTCAACAAGTCAAAGTATTTATTGATTCTACATCTGAATCCTCTACAGGAAGTTTTATAAATCAATATTTCTAATCTATTACCTGCTTCTTTTCCTTGATGTATTTTATATCTTGCTTTAATCTCTCAGGCTGCTTTTGTCAACATTTCTATATCAATAATTTCATTCATGAGTCTGCATTTTCTGACTCATGAATGAAATGAATAATCTAGAATAATCAGTCTGGCTGCATTTTAATTTTCTTTTTCAAGAAAAAGACATTTAAGGTTTAATGTGCGAAACATTCTCCAGCAGCAACGTGGTTCATGTCTCTATAAAAACTGTCAAAACGTTAACGTCCCTCAGGTCGTCTCTCGATCATTTAAACTGACTCTCACTTATTCTCAAGCCTCTGAAACTCAAACAGTTGCTGCTTTACACAGTCTGTAAAGTCTAAACACTGTTTCACTGTCTCATGTCCTTTTTACTGTTAAATGTTCCTTTTCAGTACCAAACGTCCGTTTGCAGTTCTCTGGTGAACTCTTGCCAAGTGGTTTTGGAGCTTGGTCCAAGTTGTTTAGAGAAGGAGGAGGAAGCCGTGTACTAAACCCTCTGGTGAACAGCAGCAGGTTGGTCACCAGTGTCTCAGCTCATCGATACAGGATCACTGTGACCTTCAGTGTCTCGCTGATTCAGACGGTTCATCAAGAACCGACTGAAGCAGCGACATCACAACTCAGGGCCGACAGCGTCTAGAACTGAAAACCTGTGTCTACCTGAAAAAAGGATTCCAGACTTGTCTGGAGTCTCCAAGAAACTCAGGAGGATTTTTACCAAACATCAAATCCCCGTATGTTACCAGGAAAAAAACAGCTGGTGCACCCAAAGGACAAGGTGCTACACAATCCAGAACCAACGTAGTGAAACCAAGGAATTATACGTTAGAGAAAGAAGAAAAACCCTCGTCCTCAGGTCCAGGCTGAGCTGCTGATCCACATCTAAAGGAAGAGCCTCAACACTTTGAAGACAGCGATGAAAAGAATCTGGACAACAAGGACAGATGGTTGTAAAAGTGGAGGGGGTCTGTGAGACCACCTACCTCCAACGTCCACCTTCATCTGGACCCAGGACCATCGACAAATTAACCTCAGACGACTCAATGATTGTTGTTCTCCAGGGGTCACCTGACCCTAACGACCCTTCTTCTCTGGGGGTCACCTGACCCCAACGACTCTTCTTCACTAGGGGTCACCTGACCCCAACGATTCTTCTCCTCCAGGGGTCACCTGACCCTAACGACTCTTCTTCACTAGGGGTCACCTGACCCTAACGACCCTTCTTCTCCAGGGGTCACCTGACCCTAACGACTCTTCTTCACTAGGGGTCACCTGACCCCAACGATTCTTCTCCTCCAGGGGTCACCTGACCCTAACGACTCTTCTTCACTAGGGGTCACCTGACCCTAACGACCCTTCTTCTCCAGGGGTCACCTGACCCCAACGACCCTTCTTCTCCAGGGGTCACCTGACCCTAACGACTGCCGTTACATGAGATACCACCACTGGTCCAGTGAAACCAGGACTTCCACAGGTACTCTGGTAAAAACCCCACAGAGGTTAAACACCTGGTCCTGGTCAGACTAGTGTGGACCAGTGAGACCGAAGCCTCAGAACCTGAAGAAGCCACTTGGATAAGAGGCCAAACGTCCTTCCAGACAATTACAAGTCCATTTGCTTATGATTCAATTTGAGAGAAAGAGGAGAAGAGATCACAAAGCATCAAACACGTCGTGTTGGCTCAGTTTCTCCTTTGCTTCAGGAAGTTGGATCTGAGGCCTGAACCACAGGTTAAATATCAGAGGATCCTGGTTGAACCCTTTGTCCTGCATCCTGGAACAGAGTTGAAGTAAAACGGTGCCTTCAAACATCGTCCAGCAGGCGGCGCTGAGTCCTGACTCCTTCAGTCCCTGCTGGGTTTCTGTATATTCGCTGGTTTTCTCCACACAAACCTTCACCTGTCCAATCAGAGGCCAGGGGGGCGTGGCTGAGAACGTCCCCACTCAGTAACATTGCAGATATTTGACTCTTTTATTTGAAGTGGATTTAAGGTGCATAGTAAAACAGGCTGAGCAGTTTCCCTGAGATAAAATGGACCAGTTATTTCTGTCCCTCAACAACGCTCTCGCTAACGTTAATGACCCAAACTCTCAACCTGGATCCAGGATGCCCGCTGTCATGGCAACCGCCTCCAGCCGAGGAGGAGGAGGGTTAATCCACCACTCAGCTTCCTCTCTGCTCCTCATGAATCTAAATAAGCAGCAGGAGTCCAGAGGGACAAACTGGGTCAGGGCTGGTTTTGACACCGAACATGTTGACTTTAGGTCAGAAGAGAGAACGTCTGAGGGGCGTGGCTAAAGGCAGGGGGCGTGGCTAAATGCTAGAAGGGTGGGGCTAACGGATGGGGGCGGGGCAGCTTGTGTTCTGTCTTCATGGGTCGGACTGAACCAGATACCCAGGATCATCTAAGTTGTTTTGGTCCTGGGTCGGGTCCAGTTCTGTTTCCTCAGGTACAATAACTGTTTTATTGTAGATAAATCTACAGTAATAATGATTTACAGTAACATTACTGTGTTTAACAGTAAATAACAGCTAATTTCACAGTTTTCCTGTCTCTGTTTGCAGGTCAGATCCTGACAGTAACAGAAATAATGTCCCAATAATCCAATAACTATATTTAATGTCCCAGATCTGCCAGGAGAAACTGATCTAATCCCAAAGGTTAACAATAAGATGGAGATATATGTATTATAATCTATATTTATATATATTTATTTATATTGTGATCAACATTTCAATGCATCCTCAGCTGCTCAGCAGGAGCAGCTTTGTCCTGGAGGCTCGTCTGTCACAACAACAACATGTAGCTGTGAAATCTGTGAAATGAAGCTGCAGCTGCAGAACTTCACTTCATGTCAGACAATAAATACACATCAGCCCTGGACTCAAAAGAAAAATAGATTTATCTTCAGGTTTTAGTTGTGTGAGACAAACGAGTGGAACTGAGAGAACGACTCAAACTCTTCACCCAATAAACTAGAGCTGCAGCCAAATACTACATGTGATGATGGAAAACAGTAAATGTTAAAGCAGAGGGTAGTTTATTTTCTATATATTAATATACACGTTTAGTTGTTGATGTTTATTTAGGTGTTTATTTGCTGCTATAGATGTTGATCAGAAGAGGATCTAGAACGGAGCCCTGGGGAACTCCTAAAACCCAAAGATCATCAGTTTATTATTATAGAGACTAAAGAAACCAGGAAATAATCAGAGAAGAGAAGCTGGAACCAGAGAATTTACACATTTACTGATTAATCAATGACTAATATATAAATAATATATCAGAATAGTGATTAATGTTCCATTTGAAAACTGATTTATTAATCGATTAATAAATCAACGTTCATGTTTCTGAACCTGTCGACTGTTCATCTTCAAAAAAATACATGAACGGAAAATTAAAATGATTTAATAATATATTTGATTGATGATTTTTATTTTCTTTTTTTGTCACATATGATCACTGTAGAGCTGCACCCGTAGGTTTCTGATTCATCGATTGGACATTTGATCTTAAATTACTACACACACACACACACACACACACACACACACACACACACACACACACACACACACTTTCCCAGTAGCAGGGATGTTTCCGTGATGTCAGTGAACGCCTCGTGTCCGTCTGAGCATCAATAAATTATCGACAGACGTCTGTCTCTTCCTCTTCGGGGACGATGTCACATTCGATTTGACAGAAAAACCAGACGGATGCTCTGGATGATGTGAAGCTGCTGCTGCTTCAATGAAGAATGAACTCGTTTCAGATCAAATCACTTTATATTATTATCGGTTCTAATATTGTTGTAATTATGAGATTTACATTATTATAATTAACCTGTTAATATGAGGATTTAAAGGGACAGTCTGTATTTATGACATGAATCTGTGTTTCATCAGCAGTGTCCTACACTCACACTGACTGACCCCCACAGTGTCCTGGGAGACCAGTTCTGGTCCAGTTCTGGTCCGGGTCTGGTCCAGTTCTGGTCCAGTTCTGGTCAGACCAAAGTAGTCCAGCAGGTTTCTGGGACCCTAAAATAAAACGTCTTTCTTCTCAAACAGCAGTGATTTATATGCATCATAAAACCAACATCCATGGAACAGTCCCAGCTCTAATCACTGGTTCCTGGACCAGAACTGGACCGGAACTGGACCAGAACTGGACCGGAACTGGACCAGAACTGGACCAGAACTGGACCGGAACTGGACCAGAACTGGACCGGAACTGGTCTCCCAGGACACTGTGGGGGTCAGTCAGTGTGAGTGTAGGACACTGATGATATATATTGATGATATATATTAATGACATATATATTGATATATATTGATGATATATATTGATATATATTGATATATATTGATATATATTGATATATATTGATATATATTGATGACATATATTGATATATATTGATATATATTGATGATATATATTGATATATATTGATGATATATATTGATATATATTGATATATATTGATATATATTGATATATATTGATGATATATATTGATGATATATATTGATATATATTGATATATATTGATATATATTGATATATATTAATGATATATATTGATATATATTGATATATATTGATATATATTGATGATATATATTGATATATATTGATATATATTGATATATATTGATATATATTAATGATATATATTGATATATATTGATATATATTGATATATATTAATGATATATATTGATATATATTGATATATATTGATATATATTGATATATATTAATGATATATATTAATGATATATATTGATATATATTGATATATATTGATATATATTAATGATATATATTGATATATATTGATGATATATATTGATATATATTGATGATATATATTGATATATATTGATATATATTGATATATATTGATGATATATATTGATATATATTGATATATATTGATATATATTGATATATATTGATATATATTGATGCTGTAACAGTAACACTGTGTTTTACTACAGATAAAACACTTTATTTATTGTTGGAGGTTTTATCATTTTATCATCATGGAGCATAAAAACTGTTTGTTTGTTGTTTTGTTTGTTTTTATTCTGACTCACATCATCATCATCATCATCATCATCATCAGCTGTAACCTTGTTTATCTGTTATTTATTTATTGTTTATCTCTGACTCACATCCGATCATCATCATGGCGACAGCGAACACCTTCTCTCCGTCGGTGTTGGGGGCGATGTTCCCGAAGCCGATGGAGGTGAGGCTGGTCATGGTGAAGTACAGGGAGCTGATGTAGACCGAGTCTTTGCTGGGTCCTCCCTCCCAGCGACCCGACCCGCTCACGTTGAACCGGTACGGCGTCCCGGCCGCCTCCCCCAGCAGGAACAGCCAGCTGGACCTCCTCACCCCCCCCCACTCCTGGTCCAGGACCTCGTAGTCCCCGATGCTGAACCAGATGCAGGCCAGCCAGTGGGCCGCCAGCCCGAACACACACACCAGCAGAACCAGGACCGCAGCGCCGTACTCGATGTAGTGGTCCAGTTTACGAGCTACACGACCCAAACGCAGCAGACGGACCACCTTCAGAGAACTGAAGAGACTACTGATACCCTGGAGGAGGAGGTGGGGGGGGGAGCAGGAGGAGCAGGAGGAGGAGGAGCAGGAGGAGCAGGAGGAGGAGCAGGAGGAGGAGGAGGAGCAGGAGGAGCAGGAGGAGCAGGAGGAGCAGAATAAAGAGGAGTAGAACAGGAGCATCGTTATTTCCTGTTTTCCACTTGTTTAACAGGTAAAGTCACGTTTAAAACTGTAGTTTTTTAAACTTTCAACTTATTTTAAAGATTTTTTTCTCCTGAACTAGAAACTAGAACTCAGCCCAGTGTTTGATCTGCTGCAGCTTTGTCTCTTTGTGATGTCACAAAGTGTTTCTACGCTGCTGTTACAGCTGTCACTGAACCCTGAATAATAAATACTGATAAAAATATAGAGTTTCATGTTGGATCTGTTTTTAGGTGAAAGCTGCTGTCCAGCTGTGGCCTGGATGAAACATGGATGAAACATGGATGAAAAATGGATGAAACATGTATGAAACATGGATGAAACATGTATGAAACATGTATGAAACATGGATGAAACATGGATGAAACATGTATGAAACACATATGAAACATGTATGAAAATGGATGAGTAGCAGCTCCTCTATGATGAAACACCCAGAATGCATTGCTGCTCCATTAGCAGCCTGAAGTGATGCTCAAATCCTCCTTGTTTTTATACACGCTACATGCTACATGCTACACGCTACATGATATACACTACACGCTACATGATATACACTACACGCTACATGATATACACTACACGCTACATGATATACACTACACGCTACATGATATACACTACACGCTACATGATATACACTACACGCTACACACTACACACCACACGCTACACATTACACGATACACACTACACGCTACATGATATACACTACACGCTACACACTACACACCACACGCTACACATTACACGATACACACTACACGCTACACACTATACGTCACCAGCTAAATGCTACATGCTACACACCACATGCTACACGCTGCTCAGCTGTGACCTTCTCTGTCTACATCAGAGCGAGTGATTTCATGCCAGCAGCCATGAGATGAATGTTAAACAGTTCACTCCATCATCCTGATGACAGCACACACACACACACACACACACACACACACACATACACACACACACACACACACACACACACACACACACACACACACACACACACACACACACTATGTAGCTATTGATCAATTTCACAATTTTCTTATTGTATTGATGATGTAGATATTGATGATATATACTGGTTTTATTTCTCAGGCCTATATACATATGTAAATATACATGTACATACATGTATATATACATATGTGGACCTATGTATATATACATGTATGTTACTATACAATCACCCACTCCCATTTCACAGGAATTTAAATCAGCCAATCAGAGGAGAGGCCTGTTAACCTGGGCTGGGATCTGAGTTTCCTTCAAAGCTAAACAACACGTATGGCGTGGCGTCTGTGACATCACAACAACCGACCTCATCGACGTTCTCGAAGGCGTTGATGACGTCGTAGGGCAGGCAGGACAGCAGGTCGATGACGAACCACGTCTTCACGTAGTTCATGCGGATGAGTTTGGGGTCGGAGATGACCTCGCCGGCCGGGCCCACGAAGGTGGTGTGGAAGTTGAGGACGATGTCCACCAGGAAGATGACGTCCACGATGCTGTCCACCACCAGCCACGTCACGTTGTTCTGCTTGGTCTTGAAGGACACGTTGTAGGGCACCATGATGGCCGTGTAGAAGGTCAGGATCAGGATCACCCAGTCCCACGTGGTCTTGAACAGGCAGTAGTGCAGGATGATGTGGGGCGGAGTTTTAGGAGTTTCCTGTTTGTACTGAGGCAGGATGTCTGAGCCCAGCTGGAGAACCTGAAACACAAAAACCAGCGATAAAACCTGGACTATAGGACACACCAGGTCATCTACCACCAGGCTCCTGCAGCTTTATGTAAAATCTCTGAAAATGTAAAACGATGGGGGTTATATTTAGAATCTGGTTTCTGTCGGAGACAAACAGCGGAGCCTGCAAGAAGTTAGCGATGGAGGGGCGGAGCCTTCAGACCATGAGCAGCAGGGGGTGGAGCTTACAGAAAGTGAGAAACAGTGTGGGCGGAGCCAACAAGACATGAGAAGCAGGGGGTGGAGCTTACAGGAAGTGAGCAGCAGGGTGGGCGGGGCTTACAGGAAGTGAGCAGCAGGGTGGGCGGAGCTTACAGGAAGTGAGCAGCAGGGGGTGGGGCTTACAGGAAGTGAGCAGCAGGGTGGGCGGAGCTTACAGGAAGTGAGCAGCAGGGTGGGCGGGGCTTACAGGAAGTGAGCAGCAGGGTGGGCGGGGCTTACAGGAAGTGAGCAGCAGGGGGGGCGGAGCTTACAGGAAGTGAGCAGCAGGGTGGGCGGAGCTTACCTCCGCCAGGCGTGAGTGTTTGTGGACGTTCTCTCCTTTCTGAACGGCCGGGGCGAGCTGCTGGAGGACGCCTCGACTGCTGGTCAACGCACGGGTCAGACGGGCGAGTTTACCCCAACCTGGACATAACAAACAACAACAACCAATCAGACTGCAGGTTGGTTGCTGGTAAACAAAAGGTGAGAAAACCGGAGAAAACTCCGCCCACCTTTGGAAGCGTCGTCGTCGATTGGCTGCTTGAAGGCAGTGATGTCACTGAAGGTGCAGAGAAACAGGACGACTTTGTCCTGCTCGTTCCTGATTGGAGCGATTTTAACGAAAAACCACACCGGCATTCCTGCAGGGGGGCGGGGTCAGGGACAGGAGGGGGCGGGGTCCGTGATAGGAGGGGGCGGGGTCAGGGACAGGAGGGGCGGGGTCAGTGATCGGAGGGGGCGGGGTCAGGGAAATTTAATCTTTTTTAAGAAAAAGTTAACAACAAGACCAAATTACCCCAATTGACTTTGGTCAATTTATTTATCTGATTTTAAAGACAACGTTAGTGACTCACGGTTCTTCTTGTACATCAGAACCTCGAAGGAGTTCATCTCGTAGTTCTCGAAGGTCCGGCGGACGTTGGCGGCGGTGTCCTGGTCGGTCAGCTCTCCGTACATGAAGCTAACGGGGAGGACACATTAACATAGCTAGCAGTTAGCATGTCGGCTAGCAGTTAGCACGTTAGCTTCCGAGACCCACCTGCAGGTGCTGCTCTTCTGCATGACCTCGGCCCGGTGGAAGCCCGACAGTTTACAGAATCCGTCGTTGCTGTAGACGATCGGCCAGTCCACGATCTGAGCGTTCCCCAGCACGAAGTTGGTGTCTGGACGCACAGGAAACAGGAAGTCACTCACTTCCTGTTTCAAAGACGCCTTTAGAACCGGGGGGGCGGTTAATCTGTCCCGTTTCCCGGTTCGATTGTCAAGGTCCCGGGTTATTACGCATTAAATAGATATAGATCTAATAGAGATATTTAAGATATAACAGCAAAAGTTGTAAGTCTCGGGATCGTTTCATGCTACGTTGTAGGAACCAGGGATTTTAAATGTAAAACAAAAAATAAAGTTTACATGTCCCAGATAAACAAACAGGAAATCCTGGTCATGTGTTTTGTCTGGAGTGAAACATTCAATACAATTCATTATAAATTAAAACGAATATAATCATAATAAATAATAATAATATATTATTATTATTTTGCCCACTGTGTGAATAATGAAGGATTATCTGCTCTGATCTAGTCTCATCTATAAATGTCTCCTCCTTCATTCTGAAAGTCCTGCAGGAAGCCAGAGGAGTGGATTTGTTGGAGCTGTGGAGGGAGGCAGCAGATAAACTGACAGGTTGTTCAACTAAAACTTCCAGAACGGAAAAAAACAACAGAAAATCCCAGACGAGCGATGAGCAGAAGCAGAAGCTTTGAGACGTGGATTTAAAACGGGACAAACACAGGAAACGTGTCTGAAACGGACCCAAACACAACCAGGACCAGGACGGAATGTCCCGTCAGTCACAGCCGGCTGCTTTATATCAGTCACAGGACGTTTACAGCAGTTAGAACACGCTTAACCCTCTGCTGCATCCTGTTGCCATGGCAACTATTACATTATCTACATTTCTCTATGATGTGACAGAAAATCTATGTTTACAGTTAGGTGTGATAAGGGGGGCTTTTATTTTGAAGGACGTACATTTTCTGAGGTCACATGACCAGGATATCCCTATTGCTGATGGACGTTTGACGTTTTATTTGGAATTTTGGAAAATTTTCACCAAATGAAAAGTGTAATTCACTGTTGTGGAATAAGTAAACGTTATTAATTTATTTCATTCATGTTTTTACATTCATTCGATATTGATGTTATACGTTTGTTTTCTGAAATAATAATAATTTAAAGTTATAAAAACATTCAAAACATGTTTTACCACCATAAGTAATATTTAATGCAACAGAGGGTTAATGAAGTCTCACCATTAAAAAACATACGTATCATTAGTTTTGTTGATAATTATCTGAATGACTGAGGGATCTCCTTCATTTATTTCATATTTAGTTATTTTTCATTTATTGTGGTGTTAAAAATTAAATAAAGACATATTTATTTTTATATCTAAAGTTTTTTTGTGATTCAGCATTTTCCCAAAACATAGGATGGTAAAAAATATAAATAATTCTAATAAAAAAATTAATGTGTGTGTGTGTGTGTGTATGTGTGTGTGTGTGTGTGTGTGCGTGTGTGTGTGTGTGTGCGTGTATGTGTGTGTGTGTGCGTGTGTGTATGTGTGTGTATGTGCGTGCGCGTGTGTGTGTGTATATGTGTGTGTGTGTGTGTATGTGTGTGTATGTGCGTGCGTGTGTGTGCGTGTGTGTGTGTGTATATGTGTG
>CM060466.1:340746-385746 GCA_030544235.1 Lepturacanthus savala | reverse complement strand
CTCTTTCCTGTTTTCCAGATGTGGGGATGCGGGTCGGTGCGGATTATCAGGCCAACATCCCGGAATTCGAGCCCGGTGAGTTTTGTTTTTTTTGCGGGTCTCTCCCGGTTTCGTACCCGCGTCTGACGGACTGGCGGTAGCCTCGAACATGGCCGACAGAGTAACGAAATACATTTACTCGAGTACTTATTAGTATTCACTCGTATGCAGATTCCATGTATTTGTACTCGAGTATTTCCTTCTGATGATACTTTATACTTCATTACATCTGTAGTTACTTTGACATAAAACAATATAGTTCTGTTAAAAAAGTTCTATACACTATAATACAACCATATAATACACATATATAATATATTATGCTGCAGTACTTTTATTATTACTCTACATAACGTGTTTAAACTGCCTCCATATTGATAAATTAATATATTTCAACACATAAATACTTTAAGTACATTTTTTTCTGATAATACTTCTGTGCTTGATACTAATAATAAACTTAATAATAATACTTTTTGTTCCAGTTACTTCTTCTTTAGTTACTAGTAACTAACAGGCTTGTACTCGAGTATTTCTTTCTGATGCTACTTTATACTTCATTACATTTCTTTACTTTGACATCACATAATTTAGTATAAAAAGTTGTATAAAGCGTATTAATCAACCATATAATTCATGTATATGATATAATATATTATGCTGAGGTACTTTTACCAATATTCTAGATAAATGTCTCAAACTGCCTCCATATTAATAAAATGTTATTAAGAGATTTAAACACATAAATACTTTTACTTTTGATAGTTGAATCTATGTTTTTCTGATAATACCTATGTATTTTTACTGAAGTAACAATTTCTATTCAGCACTTTTACTTGTTATGGAGGATTTTACACGTCAGAATTTCTACTTTTACTTCAGGAAAGTATCCGAGTACTTCACCTCAATAATAAACAACAATAAATAGTAGTGGAGGAAGTACTCTGATCCATTACTGAGGTAAAAGTAGTAATACTGAATAAAAATACTGCGTATATTACAATAAATGATGATGAAGCTGATGGTGAAATAGATGAGGAAGGTGAATATGGTAAAGATGAATGTGATGATGATGGAATTAGTGATGAATTAATGAATAACAGCAGATTAATGGTGAACTGTCCCTTTAATGAAGCTAAGATTCTAATTAATGAATAACAGCAGATTAATGGTGAACTGTCCCTTTAATGTTTTCCAGGCTCCACTAAATACTCAGATAAGGACAGTGGGGGGATGCTGGTCTGGTCTCCGTACCACAACATCATCGACTCCAAACGTAAGAAACAACCTTCATCCTTCATACACCATCATCATCCTCACACCACTGACCGTGTGTGTGTGTGTGTGTGTGTGTGTGTGTGTGTGTGTGTGTGTGTGTGTGTGTGTGTGTGTGTGTGTGTGTGTGTGTGTGTGTGTGTGTGTGTGTGTGTGTGTGTGTGTGTGTGTGTGTGTGTGTGTGTGTGTGTGTGTGTGTGTGTGTGTGTGTGTGTGTGTGTGTGTGTGTGTGTGTGTGTTCCACAGTGGATGAATACATCGCCATCGCCAAAGAGAAACACGGATACAACGTGGAGCAGGTGACTCTTTACTCAGTTACTAGTTACTTCTGCTCGATTATGGAAGAAAAAATCAATATTTAAATATCATTGATATGTTTTAGTTGCACAATCAATTTATTCAGCATGAGGTCACATGACCAGGATATCCCTATTGGTTGTGGACATGTAGCATCGTGCAACATGTGAACTGTCCCTTTTACTGAAGCTAGGATTCTATTTAATGAATTAAGTGCAGCAGATAAATATAAAATCCATGTTTTTATAGCTAAGCATGACAAGGGGGCTTTTATTTTGAAGGACATGAGGTCACATGACCAGGATATCCCTATTGCTCATGGACATTTAACATGTGAGCATCACAGTCTCACGACTGAAGGTTGACTTTTATTCAGACACTGAAGTATAATGTGTGTGTGTGTGTGTGTGTGTGTGTGTGTGTGTGTGTGTGTGTGTGTGTGTGTGTGTGTGTGTGTGTGTGTGTGTGTGTGTGTGTGTGTGTGTGTGTGTGTGTGTGTGTGTGTGTGTGTTTTCAGGCGCTCGGCATGCTCTTCTGGCACAAACACAACATTGAGAAGTCTCTGGCCGACCTGCCCAACTTCACCCCGTTCCCAGACGAGTGGACGGTGGAGGACAAAGTTCTGTTTGAACAGGCCTTCAGTTTCCATGGGAAGAGCTTCCACCGCATCCAGCAGATGGTGAAAGGGCTTTATCAATGAGTCTGATCAGAAAATGCACCGTAAACACCTTCACATCGTGTTAACTGTGTGTGGCAGTGTGGTAAAACGTGTTGTTTACTACTTGAATTGGCCTAAAGTACCAGGTCAGTGTGATGCTATGTCAGTCAGTGGGACTCCATCAGGTTGTTACACCAGGAATTTATCACTTTACATATTGTTGTCATATGGAAACAAATCTGTTTTAGCACATTTGAAAAACCAACTTAACATCACCATAGAATAAAATGTAAAATAAGGCTCAGTGATAAAACTGTGATGTGGTGTAACCCCCATAATAATCCACTGTGACTCTGGTGTCGCTGCCCCTTTAAATGTTAATGTGAATAATTCCTCATTTCCAGCTTTATCCTCAACTTAAACTGACGAAGGCCCTAAATAACGTGTCCTATATCACATTTAACCTGTTCACACCACAATTCTTAATTAAATTGATGTAAAACAACTGTCACATCAGGCTTATTAACCTTAAAATAGTCATGGAAAACCAAGAAAACCAAGAAAAATGTGTAACTAGCAAAGTTATAACTGTGATATATGCAAATAAAAAGACTAAATATATGATATTAAGCACAAAAACAGCAAAAACTGCCAAGCTGATTTATTCAAATGAGGAATAAATTGACCATAAATATATACAACATCACAAATCTATGACACTGGGAGTTAGTATTTAAAGGAATGTTTCAGAAATGTGATATTTGATCTATTTAATATCACTGAGAATGTTCCTTAAAGGAGAAATGGGTCCAGGTTCTTATGGGTTAAAAACCACATGATGTCAACTAGTTTAATATTCTAGTTGGATTCAATATTTAAAACTGATCATTCTTTATGTGTAAAGGAATTAGGTAGATGCACTAGGATTTATACAGACCTGCATGTTGTCGTCATATGACAAAAATAGTTTTAGTATATTAGAAAAAAACATCAAAATTGAATTAAATATAAAAATTAAAGTTTATTTAGCCCTAATGTCTTTTATTTAGTAGAAAATCCTCCACAATTCTGAATAAAAGACAACTTTCATTTGTGAGACAGTGATGCCCACATGTCAAATGTCCATCAGCAATAGGGATATCCTGGTCATGTGACCTCATAAATGTATGTCCTTCAAAATAAAAGCCCCCTTTGCAGAGCTAACTGTAAAAACATAGGTTTTATATCATGGTGTATCATGGAAACACTATTCAACGAAGGGTTAAACAAAAACTTCAGGATCGATTACCATGGCAACGATCAAAGCTTTGAAGCGACGTAATCTTGGCTTTTATTTTGAAGGCAAATAGCTCAGGTGAGTTTTAATCGATGTGATCGAGCGGTGAATCTGCTGTTAAATCGTGGTGTGTTTCCAGTTACCGGATAAATCCATCTCCAGTCTGGTGAAGTACTACTACTCCTGGAAGAAGACCCGCTCCAGAACCAGCCTGATGGACCGGCAGGCCCGCAAACTGGCCAACAGGAGCAACCAGGGCGACAGGTAAGCACCTGATGCCCGTTGGCGGCAGGGAGACGGGTACCGGGCTTCAAAGACGATGAAGTGATGAATTCCATTTTGTTGTTGCCGTAGCGACGAGGAGATGGAGGAGGCCAATCCCATCGAAGCCAACGACAGCGACTACGACCCCAACAAGGAAACCAAGAAAGAGGTACATCGCTAGCTTACATTTATAATTTATCCTCCATATATCACAGCTAGCATCGATGCTAACGGCCATGTTTGTTTCCCATAATGCTTTGCAACAATCTTTTGACCAATCACAGGCTGATCCAGCTGGAAGTAACTTTTCTTCTCTTACTCAGCAATAATTATAGAGATTATGACTCTCAGGTGTAAATCTCAGGTGTGACTCTCAGGTGTAAATCTCAGGTGTAAATCTCAGGTGTAAATCTCAGGTGTAAATCTCAGGTGTGACTCTCAGGTGTAAATCTCAGGTGTAAATCTCAGGTGTGACTCTCAGGTGTAAATCTCAGGTGTGACTCTCAGGTGTGTGACTCTCAGGTGTGTGACTCTCAGGTGTAAATCTCAGGTGTGACTCTCAGGTGTAAATCTCAGGTGTAAATCTCAGGTGTAAATCTCAGGTGTGACTCTCAGGTGTGTGACTCTCAGGTGTAAATCTCAGGTGTGACTCTCAGGTGTGTGACTCAGGTGTAAATCTCAGGTGTAAATCTCAGGTGTGACTCTCAGGTGTAAATCTCAGGTGTGACTCTCAGGTGTAAATCTCAGGTGTGACTCTCAGGTGTAAATCTCAGGTGTGACTCTCAGGTGTAAATCTCAGGTGTGACTCTCAGGTGTGTGGTTGCTCCTTCAGAACCAGGTGGAGCAGGTTCTGCCGGGTTCTAAGGTGGCTCTGGGTCGCCGGGAGCACATGACGCTGCAGCACCGGCACCACCAGCGCTCCCGCTGCCGCCCGCCCAAAGGTATGTACCTGACCCAGGAGGACGTGGTGGCCGTGTCCTGCAGCGCCGCCGCCGCCAACAGCCTCCTCCGCCAGCTGGACATGGAGCTGGTGTCCCTGAAGAGACAGGTAGGCTCCTACTAGTACTAGTACTACTACTAGTGTGTGTGTGTGTGTGTGTGTGTGTGGCTGTTAGACACAGTCTAAGTAGGTGCAACTGATCTAGAAGCAGGTGTGTCTTGTTCAGTAGGTGTGTATTTCAAAGTGGGCGTGTCTTTATTCCTAAAGTGGGCGTATCTTTCACCTTGAAGTGGGCGTGTCTTTATTCCTAAAGTGGGCGTGTCTTTCACCTTGAAGTGGGCGTGTCTTTAACCCTAATGTGGGCGTGTCTTTATTCCTAAAGTGGGCGTGTCTTTAACCTTGAAGTGGGCGTGTTTTAACCCTAATGTGGGCGTGTCTTCGTGTCTGGAGGCTGCAGCTCGGTTCTCCATCACATTCATCAACCACCACTTTTTAATAAGAAAAACATCCAAATCCTCTGGTTCCAGCTTCTCTTCTCTGATTGGTCTTCAGCTTTGAGGAAACACTGATCCACGTTTACACCATTTAATGAACAACTAATCAATTCATCATGTCAGATAATCAATAGACTACCACGGAATAAAGTCTAGTGACCGTGATGACAAACTGCTTCAGTGTTGGGAGGAAAACAAATAGAAAAAGCTCATTGAGCTTTGAAGGTGTAGCAGAGAGGATGTGTAGATGTTTCCTGTGTTTCTGTCTGCTCCTCAGGTCCAAAACGCCAAACAGATGAACAGTGGACTGAAGCACATGTTGGACTCTGGGATCGAGGAGTTCAAGCTGCCGGAGGTAAACCACTCCGATGGGGTTTTTCTAATAATTATAGAGTTATTATTGTTTTATTCTCTGCAGACTTTTTTTGTTTTCCTGAATATGAGTCACCACCAGAAGGCGCCACCTGTAACTTGTACTGTTTGCGTTTCAGTGCAACCAGAAGGTGAACGCTCGCTGGACCACAGACGAGCAGCTGCTGGCTGTTCAAGGTTGGTAGCAGCAGTAGGTCACATGAATTAAACTAGGAAATCCTCAGGGGATGCACCCAGTCCAGAAACCAGTGCTGGAGTTGGGTCAGTGGGGGCAGGTATCAGCACCAGGTGGACCGGTTCCCAGACTGGATGTGAATATACAGGGACATGAGGTCTGGTGTCAACCACATGATTGGATTCAGAAGAAAATCCTGGTTTCTTCACTTCAGGTTCTTTGTTGTTTGGTAACGTTGTGGTAAACCTTCAAACAGACGCCATCAGTGCAGGTTTTGCCCCTCCTACACACCTGTCCTCTACCTGACCAACCTCCTTCTGACGTCCCGCAGGCGTCAGGAAGTACGGCAAAGACTTCCAGGCCATCGCCGACGTCATCGGCAACAAGACGGTGGGCCAGGTGAAGAACTTCTTCGTGAACTACCGGCGGAGGTTCAACCTGGAGGAGGTGCTGCAGGAGTGGGAGGCGGAGCAGGGAACCCGGGCTCCCAACGGGGACAGCGCCACCTCTGGAGAGGAGGGGAAGAACAGCTCCACCACGCCGTCAGGGAAGAGCACCGACGAGGAGGATGAAGAGGTGGGAACTCTGCCACGATTTCACCTTTAATTCACACATAGTCCTGTTTCAGGTTCCTGGTGCCGTGCAGCAATATCCTCATCCAGTGTTTAGCACGGCGTGGTAGCACGGCGTGGTAGCACGGCGTGGTAGCACGGCGTGGTAGCACGGCGTGGTAGCACGGCGTGGTAGCACGGCCCGGTAGCACGGCGTGGTAGCACGGCGTGGCCCTGAACGTGTTAATGTGAACTGTAGAAACTAGTGATGCACCAATCCAGGTTTTTCCGATACTGGATCTCTGATACGGATCCGATACGACTGTTGAGTGAATGAACTGTGTGGACATGAGGTAGAATCATCCTCTTTAACATGGATGTTCAGGTGGATGAGTCTTTCAGCTAAAATCACGTTTATTTTCCATGTCGAATAAAGACAAAAATATGCTTTTGCTTCTTTTATTATACTGGGATGAATAATTAAATAAAAAAATAATGAACGACTTTTTGTTCAGTAGCAACAAGTGATCATTAGTTTATTATGAGCTGTTACTGTTTAATCATCGTTAGGAAGAAAAGTTTGATAGAGAAACGGAGTGAATTTATTAAAGTGATAGAAACAGGAAAAAGATGTGATTAACTGGCAGGTGCACGGGGACCTACAAGGGCTGTGATTGGTCCGTTCAGCTCCTCCAGGCTGTGATTGGTCCGTTCAGCTCCTCCAGGCTGTGATGCATCTTATAGAGACAGGCTTGGTACCTCTGATCAGTGATTGGGGGAGATAATATAATAATAAATAATATAATTATTTCATAATCATTTCTCATCATGATTAACTATTCATCATTTTGGCTCCGCCCCTTTCCCCCCTTGTTCAGGGCCAGGTGACCTCCTCAGGTGCGTCTCCAGCCGCCGCCTCCTCCTCGGCTCAGACTCCGGTGACGTCCAGTGCCGCCTCCTCCTCCTCCTCCACCTCCACCTCCTCCTCCTCCCTCCACCAGCCCCCCCCACTCCTGCGGCCCTCCCTGCCGGCCACGCCCTCCCTGCACCGCCAGCCGCCGCCCCTCCAGCAGCAGGCGCGCTTCCTGCAGCCCCGCCCCACCCTGCAGCAGCCCCCGCCCCTCATCCGCCCCTCCAACCCGCTGCCGCCCCGCCTCAACCCCCGCCCCCCCCGCTCCCATGAGCCTCGGCGGCAACCCGGCGGGTCCCGGCCCGGGCTCCGCCCAGCAGCCCCCCGGCCTGGCCGCCCACCAATCAGAGACGGCCTCGTCGTCCTCCCTCCACTAACGAACGCTGGACTGAGTTTCCATCGAAGAGAAATGTGTTCAGGACTTTGTGGTTTAAAATAAGCAGAAGACACCAACATTCACTGAAGAGAACATGTTCTTCAACCACAAAGCGAAAACCCATTGAGTTTTTTTTATTTTTATTTTTGATTTTTACAGTTGAAGTACAGAAGAAGAGGAAGATAAAACAGCATTTTGGAAGTTGATGTTTGTTTTCCCAGCAGGACATACCACTGGTTGACAGACACCTGGTTTCAAAATGTTGGTAATGTTGACAGTAAAGATCAGTAGAACAGAGCATGTCCAATCGACTAATCATCGCCCACACATGTGGTGTCCCACAGGGTTCAATCCTGGGTCCCTTTTTTTATTCTCTCTCCATTATTGTGCTTCTACACCAACAGAACCAGAGAGCTGGACGTCAGTAAAGATCAGTAAAACATAGAAATTCCAATCAAATAATTAATCGCCCAGACTTGTGGTGTCCCACAGGGTTCAATCCTGGGTCCCCCTTTTTTTTTTTTATTCTCCATTATTGTGCGTCTACACTGACAGAACTCCATTAACCTGCCTGTAAAACACTTGCCATGTGTAGTCCCATAATCTGGATGATGGATTGAATCAGAAATAACCATCACACTAAAACTACTATAAATCAGAATCCGTGTAATTTCTTACATTAAGAAACTTCATTTTTATCTATTTGTCCTAAACGTCCTTCTCGCCGGCTTCACTACACATAAAAGTCTCTGCTGACTTCAGTGTTTCAGTTGGTTTTGGTTGAACCGGCGTCGTATTTGTCAGTGACAGCGTTTCATCATCTTTATGGATAAAGCCCCAAATTACAAATGTAAAGAGCTTCGTGAGCAAAAGAAACCAGTTTTCCACTAATAGACTAATGGAGTTGTTTCTATCAGCAACCGTCCACCTAAATATTCGTATGATTTGATTATCGGTCAACAGCGGGGGCGTATCCGTGGTAACCAGCAGTAAATCACCTGCACCTGAGGTTTGTTTTTGCACATCAACGTGGACGGTTTCTGTCGACTGGAATCAAACCAGCCGTCCATCCCATCATCTGCCAGTAACTGGTTTCCTGTACAGTTTTATAGATTCGATGCTTTGTGAAAACACTAAAGCTTCATCCAGTCACTGATCCGTTGTTCTGTCCTCGTTCTTCATGGTAAAGACTTCAAAACCCATTTCATCGTGTTTCAACGCGTCCTTTTCCTTATTTATTATTCTTCTTCCTGGTGCTACCGCTTTGGAGTTTAAAGTGTTCACTCAGTGTTTAAAAAAAAGAAAGAAACTGATTGTGAAAGTGCTCTTATTGCTGCTTGTTGTGTTGGAGCAGACGTGTTTAACACGAGTCACAGAATCCTTTGAGTTTCAGTACAAGTTGTAAAATCTGGATGTGAAGCTGCTGGTTGTTGTCATTAAAAACTACGTTTGTACGTCTGTTCCCTTCGTTTCAACAGAGACAGCGAGTCAACACATGTTGGAGGAAACAGAAAAATGATTTCAATAAAAGTTCAACAGTTTTGTCGACGGTGAAGCGGTTTCTGTTCATGAATTGACGTCGATCCAGTTTCATGACGACCTTCAGTCTGAATGTTAAAACAGTGAAACTAGATGAAATAAACAGGCTGCGAGTCATGAAGTATTATTAAATACGCTGCTGTAAATGATGTTTGTCAAGCTGAGAAAGTTAAAAGTTTTATTCATCAGGTTTTATTCATTTACATTTAGTTTTCATGTTGATTTCTTGTTATTTAAAGTGTGTCATAAAGAATGATCAATAATTAATATGTACATAATATGTAATACAGCAGCTGTTTATGGTTTTTAAACCATTTTAACAGAGTTAAACTATCTGCTACCAAGTTTTTAGGGCAGTTTGTCACTGAAAAAATACAAGAAAACATGTAAATGATGGTGAAACAGCTTCAAAACGGTTTTATAAAACAGAGAATATATATTAGTTTCAGATATAACAGTTTCCCTCCAGTCAACAACAATATTTAAGCAGCATCTGTGAATTTCTACAGGCTCCGTCTGATGTTTATAGAGAAGCTGCTGCAGTTACGGCTTCATGTTTGACTCTTTACATTTGACAGATTTAATCTTCATGGAAAACGTCTCTGGTGGCAATCCATGCTGTCTGAAGAGCTGACACACACACACACACACACACACACACACACACACACACACACACACACACACACACACACACACACACACACACACACACACACACACACACACACACACACACACACACACACACACACACACACACACACACACACACACACACACACACACACACACACACACACACACACACACACACACGTTAATTGTGACCATTTGTGGATTATTAGACTATGAGAATGAAGTGCAGTTCTTCTCACCTCCTCTAACAGACTCTGCAGGTCTGAGTCTGACAGGTGACGATGTGACTTCACTTTAATGTTCATTCCAACAACAAACTCTGTGAGTATGAAGTTAATCAGGTCAACATGTTGACTGTAAATACTGTTCTCGTATCACAATGATAAATCTGATGTTTCCATCAGCATGTGCTATTATTCTATATGTTAGGCAGAGCCCTGATATACTGTTAAATGTAGGAAAATAACTGTACATCAATGATCTACATGTTGCTGTATAGACACAAATAGTCTGGTTTATTAATTAGCTGTAATTAAAAAGGAGATTCAATAAAAGATCAAATCAATTTAACTTAATTTGTTTTAATAAGTTCATACTTACGAGACGCTTCAGTCAAAGTCATTTCTGGCAAAACATTGGTTCACATGGAAGAAATTTATATAGAGAGGAATTAATATTTAAACATCTATAATAAATTAAACATTAAACACATTTGAACCTAAATGATGGTTTCATTGAACATGAAGAAGAAAAGAGCAAATAAGAAGAAGAAGAGCTGAGGTTTCTATTAAAGGACAGAACCAGATTTATGTTGAATGTAAATGAAGGAAACGTTTGGTCCTGGATGTGATCTGGATCAATATGTGATCAGAGATATTATAAATGCTGATTGATTGGTGACGAGAAGGGAGACCACTGTCAATACTACTGTCAATAACCATAGTGGACTTCATGAGGTCTAGGAGACTTGTAGTCAAGACCATCTAAACTGAGACCAAAACACTACCAAGACCAGAGAGGATCAAGACCAAGACCAGGGAGGATCAAGACCAAGACCAGGGAGGATCAAGACCAAGACCAGGGAGGATCAAGTCCAAGACCAGGGAGGATCAAGACCAAGACCAGGGAGGATCAAGACCAAGACCAGAGAGGATCAAGACCAAGACCAAACTAAAAAAAAACAAAAAACAATTTTCATGTTTTTATACCGATCAATGGGAGTTAAAAACACACCACCATCAGTAATGATATCCTAGGACAAAAAAACACCACCAATAATGGTATCCTAGGAAAAAAAGATACCACCATCAGAAATGATATCCTAGGAAGAAAAGATACCACCCACAATAATGATATCCTAGGAAAAAAATACCACTACCTATAATAATATCCCAGAAAAAAAGATACCACCACCAGTATTGTTATCCTAGGAAAAAAAGATACCACCATTAGTATTGTTATCCTAGGAAAAAAAGATACCACCACCAATAATGGTATCCTAGGACCATCCTGGTTCGTTGATCCAGTGTCAGTACAACACCTGAACCCCAGGATCCTTAACCACCTGATGAGGTTCTCCTGGTCCTCATTTCCTCTGATTCTACTAATGAGGTCAGTCACACTCACATTCAGCTCATAGAAACCAAACCTCACCAGTGACTGCAGTGATGCTGACTCCGCTGCTTCTGACCTTCTCCAACACAGAGAAGACAGTGAAGGTGTATTGAGTCCCAGCAGTGAGAGAGGAGACTGTGTGAGTTACTGGTCCGTCTCCATCTGGAGCAGTGATGTTTATCTCTGTACCATGAAACTGGAGAATGAAGCTGACGTTGTTGTTCCCTTTATTCCACTGCAGAGTGATGCTGCTCTCATCTTGTCCTGTTGATGTCAAGTTCTCTGCATTTGGAGGAGCTGAGACAGAGAATAGAGCAGGAAACGCAGATCAGCAAGTATCTAAACACCATCCAACTCCATCTCTTTTTCTTCATTTGTCAGAAATTAAACATGTAAATCTCAAAATTTAACCTAAATGCTGTATTTTATTTAACACATTGGAAAACAAATAGCAAATAATGACAAGAAAATGTGAGGTTGTGTTCTTCAAAGTGTGTGTGAATGATGCTCAGCTCGAATCAAACATGAATGTGTTGTTCAGGATCAATACATTAAGGGACATAACTCACTTTACTGTTGGATGTGATCTGGATCAATATGTGATCAGAGATATTATAAATGCTGATTGATTGGTGAGGATAAGGGAGACCACTGTCGATACAGGACGAATGAATTCACCTCAGCAGCATTATTTTAGTATAATCTATGCTAAACTGCTTCTAACAGACTGAGGATTACTTGTTGCGTAGCAGACGAACGGAAAACGGAGGGAGCAGTTCTCCTCTGACCATCGTCCTGAGTCGTCAAACCATGTGGCGACACACTGGTCGGAGGCAGCGTTCATCTGCTGCCGGACCCCGTCAGGCTGCCCGTCGGCCCAGTGTCGGAACAGAGATCTGCTGCCATCGGACCACACTTTGTCCCGGTGAAGGCCGATCCATACGTCATCCCTCCCCACCAGGTCTGTGATGACGACGTTCTCTCTGTGATTCCTAATGCTGAAGACAAACAACAGATCAGAACCTGAGGAGGACGCGACCCCCAAATAACCTTTGTAAACACAAATACATTTTTATTTATTTAACCAGGTCATAAACCCATTGAGATCCACGTCTCTTTTACAACGGTGACCTGGCGGCAGGTCAGCGGCACACCTCACTAAACCTGGTAGATGGTGTCTGCTGCTGTCCCATAACGGCGGCCATCTTGGCCTCTTTTATATCGGCTGGTTCTCTGTGTCAGCCAATTGGAAGCTAGGGTGTAGAACTCTTCTACCAATGGCTGCACAGGGATGGCACACACCGATTTGCATAGGAAATTGAGCATAACAGCCCTACCACAGGATATGACTACAGTCATGACACCCCCACAGCCAGGAACTAAACATAGCCATAAATAGGTGCCTAAAATCACACAGGAGACAAAAGCAGCTGGGAGAACAGAGCTTTACTACCTTTACACACTTGGTATTAGGAACACTAAAGAGCAGGGCCTCCCCTCCTAATGCAGCCACGAACGACTCAAAGAAACGTTAAACACACAACACAAGTGCTGCTAGATGTAAAACAAGCGTTTATTAATTGTTGAAAAATTCTGGGAGCGACACGGTGGATCAGGGGTTAGTGCTGTAGCCTCACAGCAAGAAGGTCGCAGGTTCTAGACCTCCTTGGTCCTGGGTCTGGGACCTTTCTGTGTGGAGGTTCATGTTCTCCCTGTGTCTGGTGGGTTTTCTCCAGGTTCTAGTCCTGGTCCAGGTTCTAGTCCTGGTCCAGGTTCTAGTCCTGGTCCAGGTTCTCCAGCTTCCTCCCACAGTCCAAACACATGCTGAGGTTAATTGGAGACTCTAAATCACCGTAGGTGTGAGTGTGTGAGTGAATGGTGTGTGTGCCCCACGATTGGCTGGAGACCATCTGGGGTGTATCCTGCCTCTCGCCGTAACGCGCTGGGATTGGCTCCAGCAGACCATGTGACCCTAATGAGGAATAAGCAGGTATAGAAAATGACTGACTGACTTTCCAGTGGGTGGGGCCAGTGGCTAACAGCTAATGACAGTCAGCTAGTAGCTAGCTATGTGGAAGAAACCAATCAAACTAACATGTAGCAGCCAGTCAGTCATTTATTACACCACTAGTTCAACATTAGTCCAGAATCAGCCTCTTTTTATCCGTTTAACTGGTTCAGATCAGATCTAATGATTGTTAACGAGCTCTAACGATGGAAGTTACCATAGCAACAGCGACTAGGGGGAGGGAAGAGGAAGTAGAGTAGAGAGAGGAGGACATGGATTTTCATGTTTTTTTTTGTTTTTTTCCTTATTGATTCATGATGTCATTTACCTTATGTATAAATATGGACCAATGGGATAACTGCTATTATTACTGTTATTACCATCATCTAGACCAGGGGTCTCCAACCCTGGTCCTGGTTCTACTGTGGCTGCAGGTTTTAGTTCCAACCAGCAGGAACAACCTGATTCTACTAATGAACCATTAGGGTCCTTGCTGTGGAGCTTCATTAGTAGAATCAGGTTGTTCCTGCTCGTTGGAACTAAAACCTGGACCACAGTAGAACCAGGACCAGGGTTGGAGACCCCTGGTCTAGACCATGGCTGAGGTAACTGGACTTTTATTTGTTGTGGACGTCAGATTTGGATCAGAAACTCAGGATTCTGAACAAAAACATAAACACTTTTGTTTTTGCTCCCATTTTTTATGAGATGAACTGAAAGATCTAAAACTTTTCTACATCCACAAAATAACCATTTATCTCAAATATTGTTCACAAATCTGTCTAAACCTGTGATAGTGAGCGTTTCTCCTTTGCTGAGATAATCCATCCCACCTCACAGGTGTAGCGTATCCAGATGCTGATTGGGCAGCAGGATTATTGACCAGGTGAGCCTCAGACTGGCCACAGTAAAAGAGAAATGTTCACTTTAGTTTTATTGGGGGGTCTGGTGACTCAGAACACTAGAGACACTCTGAGGAGAATGTTGCGTTGTACTTTATCATTAGCTTCCTCAGCCGTGGTTGACATGAGAACAGCAGGAGGTGACGTGATGAAGCCATGGTGAAGAATGAGAGAAGAGGGAAGAGTATCTAGTTTCTACTACTATTTTTTAAAAACCCTTTCAGTTGCTCTGTGTTGTGCTGAAGAAGGACGTTTTCCTTCTCAACACTTTCCTGACATTTCATCTTGAGAGCAGATTCCTCTAAGGACACATCTCTAGATTCAGAATAACAAGTGAAGCGTTAGAGCCTCTGACAGTTGTGATGTCTGCTTTCTTGACAATGAATGTGAGCGAGGGAAAGGGTTAATTTATGAATTCCATTGTTGTCACGACAACTCAGTGATTCGTTAACAGGCTGAAGGGTTTTTTAAACAGTCTGAGAGGGTTAACAAACGTTCTCCTACTGAAGGTCTAGTAGACAGGAGTTCCACACTGAATAGTAGATAGTCTGTTCTAATGCTGGACATGGACAGGCCCTGTATTTAGAAACCATGCAGGTTGTGAGTTGGACATGCAATGGAGACAAATATGGAGAGCAGTCACAAGGTCTAGAGTTGAGGAGCCTCCGATCTATTTTCTTTAGGTTTCCCCAAAAGTAGCTGGCTGTCTTATTATAGGACAACAGATGAGGTGTTTCTCCGTAAAAAGAGATCCTCTGGAATAGGAGGAACCTACGGTATATAGTCTGTTCTGATGGACTGTATAAATGGAGGTGAAGGAGAGAGGTCTACAGTTTGGCCCCAGAAATGATCTCAGATCAGGTTTGGTTTTTGACACCGTTCATTTTGGAATAAAACACTTTGTGCACAAGAGAAGACGTGTCAGTGGTGACTTCTCTCATCAGCACATCAAGAAACAACACTACTAAAGCTAGAAAATGACTAAACTGTAGCTCAGAAATCAATAAGAAACAGATGAAGTCTTTAAGACTCGTGGTCACCTGACCAGCGTTGGTGATGTCATTTAATTTGATGAGAGAAGCCTGGTTCCTTTAATTTGTAGAGATGTGACATAGATACTGTACCTGGCTAGATCCACATAATTCTCCCTGCAGAATCTCTGAGCTTCAGTCCAGTTCTTTCTTATGTTGACCACGACAAACGATGGAGAACCTTTTACTGTTCCTGGAAAGTTATGGATGGAGAGAAGTTACAAACAATGTCAGGATGAACTTGTAGACTCGTGTTGCTGTGATGGAGAGAAAAGGGTCAGAGGAAGAAAAAGGGGAACGAGTTCATGATCTGGATTCACAGCGATCAAATATTCCTCATGTCACATATATAGAAGATCTATTTGGCCTGACTCCAACTGGAGAAGGAAACTCACCATTATAGCAAACAAAGTGGAATTTGAGGCTGCAGACGACGTCTCCCCATCTACCAGAGTAGACATCAGAAAGCAGAACACAGTATTTTTGTCCACTATAATTGTCAGGTTGACCAGGAATCCAGTTTCTAAACTCTGTGTCTCCTTCAGCGTAGAAGCTGCTGTCGTTCAGGGACCATCTCCAGCTGTTTACCAAGTCATCATAGAGTCCTATCCAAGCCTTGCCTGTTCAAACATGTTCATTACAGAAAACAGCTGCAATATATGGAGACAAATGCTTTCAAACACACAACTGACTCAAAATGTGAATGATTTGACTAAATGAGACTTTAAAATGTGTCTCCTCTGTTCATCATTGAGGGCTTCATCACCATCATGTGATAATTTCCTTTTTTTACATGAGTTCATCATAATTTATTCTACCTGTGGAGTTTGATGAGAGCTTGTTAACAGCACTGAGGTCATCTGTGGTTTCTATGGTGGCCAGGTCAGTGTAGTCCTGTCTGCAGAAGCTCTGAGCTTCAGTCCAGCTCAGTGATGTGTTCACAAAGTAGAACTGATGAGGTTGTCTAGAGGCATCACTGCCCAGAGCTCCTAGAACAAAGCAAATCCACTTTATACCAGTTACTGTCTCCAACTACACCAACAGATCTGCCAAGTGAAACTGTGCATGGGAGCAGCTTTTAACCCCTTAACTCCTGTTGTCATGAATCCCCATCAAACCGTTTCCATCCTGCAGCAGAGACAGCAGATACATTCACCCCAACGCTGGTTTGTTAAAGTTTAACAGCAGAAACATGGAGGTCCAGCTAAGGCTGTTACACAGGAGCTGGTTCAGATGCTGTGGTCACTGGTCACTGGTTAAAGTGAGCAGCAACGCTGGAAATGACCAACATGTAAAGACCAGACTGTCTTCAAATGATCAAAGGTCAAAGTTCATCTGAGCCTCAACAAGAACCTGATGAATGAATTCCACCAGTAAGAACCAAAGGGTCCAATTCACTGGATGACTTTACAAAGATGTTTGGTTGACCCCTGACCCCTCTAGTTATAGTAGTTAGTATATAGTTATAGATACTAGTTATAGTATAGTAGTTAGTATATAGTTATAGTTACTAGTTATAGTATAGTAGTTAGTATATAGTTATAGTAACTAGTTATAGTATAGTAGTTAGTATATAGTTATAGTAACTAGTTATAGTATAGTAGTTAGTATATAGTTATAGTTACTAGTTATAGTATAGTAGTTAGTATATAGTTATAGTAACTAGTTATAGTATAGTAGTTAGTATATAGTTATAGTTACTAGTTATAGTATAGTAGTTAGTATATAGTTATAGTTACTAGTTATAGTATAGTAGTTAGTATATAGTTATAGTTACTAGTTATAGTATAGTAGTTAGTATATAGTTATAGTTACTAGTTATAGTATAGTAGTTAGTATATAGTTATAGTTACTAGTTATAGTATAGTAGTTAGTATATAGTTATAGTTACTAGTTATAGTATAGTAGTTAGTATATAGTTATAGTAACTAGTTATAGTATAGTAGTTAGTATATAGTTATAGTTACTAGTTATAGTATAGTAGTTAGTATATAGTTATAGTAACTAGTTATAGTATAGTAGTTAGTATATAGTTATAGTAACTAGTTATAGTATAGTAGTTAGTATATAGTTATAGTTACTAGTTATAGTATAGTAGTTAGTATATAGTTATAGTTACTAGTTATAGTATAGTAGTTAGTATATAGTTATAGTAACTAGTTATAGTATAGTAGTTAGTATATAGTTATAGTAACTAGTTATAGTATAGTAGTTAGTATATAGTTATAGTAACTAGTTATAGTATAGTAGTTAGTATATAGTTATAGTAACTAGTTATAGTATAGTAGTTAGTATATAGTTATAGTTACTAGTTATAGTATAGTAGTTAGTATATAGTTATAGTAACTAGTTATAGTATAGTAGTTAGTATATAGTTATAGTTACTAGTTATAGTATAGTAGTTAGTATATAGTTATAGTTACTAGTTATAGTATAGTAGTTAGTATATAGTTATAGTTACTAGTTATAGTATAGTAGTTAGTATATAGTTATAGTTACTAGTTATAGTATAGTAGTTAGTATATAGTTATAGTTACTAGTTATAGTATAGTAGTTAGTATATAGTTATAGTAACTAGTTATAGTATAGTAGTTAGTATATAGTTATAGTTACTAGTTATAGTATAGTAGTTAGTATATAGTTATAGTAACTAGTTATAGTATAGTAGTTAGTATATAGTTATAGTAACTAGTTATAGTATAGTAGTTAGTATATAGTTATAGTTACTAGTTATAGTATAGTAGTTAGTATATAGTTATAGTTACTAGTTATAGTATAGTAGTTAGTATATAGTTATAGTTACTAGTTATAGTATAGTAGTTAGTATATAGTTATAGTTACTAGTTATAGTATAGTAGTTAGTATATAGTTATAGTAACTAGTTATAGTATAGTAGTTAGTATATAGTTATAGTTACTAGTTATAGTATAGTAGTTAGTATATAGTTATAGTAACTAGTTATAGTATAGTAGTTAGTATATAGTTATAGTTACTAGTTATAGTATAGTAGTTAGTATATAGTTATAGTTACTAGTTATAGTATAGTAGTTAGTATATAGTTATAGTAACTAGTTATAGTATAGTAGTTAGTATATAGTTATAGTTACTAGTTATAGTATAGTAGTTAGTATATAGTTATAGTTACTAGTTATAGTATAGTAGTTAGTATATAGTTATAGTTACTAGTTATAGTATAGTAGTTAGTATATAGTTATAGTAACTAGTTATAGTATAGTAGTTAGTATATAGTTATAGTTACTAGTTATAGTATAGTAGTTAGTATATAGTTATAGTTACTAGTTATAGTATAGTAGTTAGTATATAGTTATAGTTACTAGTTATAGTATAGTAGTTAGTATATAGTTATAGTAACTAGTTATAGTATAGTAGTTAGTATATAGTTATAGTTACTAGTTATAGTATAGTAGTTAGTATATAGTTATAGTAACTAGTTATAGTATAGTAGTTAGTATATAGTTATAGTAACTAGTTATAGTATAGTAGTTAGTATATAGTTATAGTAACTAGTTATAGTATAGTAGTTAGTATATAGTTATAGTTACTAGTTATAGTATAGTAGTTAGTATATAGTTATAGTTACTAGTTATAGTATAGTAGTTAGTATATAGTTATAGTAACTAGTTATAGTATAGTAGTTAGTATATAGTTATAGTTACTAGTTATAGTATAGTAGTTAGTATATAGTTATAGTTACTAGTTATAGTATAGTTTTTAGTATATAGTTATAGTTACTAGTTATAGTATAGTAGTTAGTATATAGTTATAGTTACTAGTTATAGTATAGTAGTTAGTATATAGTTATAGTTACTAGTTATAGTATAGTAGTTAGTATATAGTTACTAGTTATAGTATAGTAGTTAGTATATAGTTATAGTATAGTAGTTAGTATATAGTTATAGTTACTAGTTATAGTATAGTAGTTAGTATATAGTTATACTAACTAGTTATAGTATAGTAGTTAGTATATAGTTATAGTTACTAGTTATAGTATAGTAGTTAGTATATAGTTATAGTAACTAGTTATAGTATAGTAGTTAGTATATAGTTATAGTTACTAGTTATAGTATAGTAGTTAGTATGTAGTTATAGTTACTAGTTATAGTATAGTAGTTAGTATATAGTTATAGTAACTAGTTATAGTATAGTAGTTAGTATATAGTTTTAGTAACTAGTTATAGTATAGTAGTTAGTATATAGTTATAGTTACTAGTTATAGTATAGTAGTTAGTATATAGTTATAGTTACTAGTTATAGTATAGTAGTTAGTATATAGTTATAGTTGCTAGTTATACTATAGTAGTTAGTATATAGTTATAGTTACTAGTTATAGTATAGTAGTTAGTATATAGTTATAGTTACTAGTTATAGTATAGTAGTTAGTATATAGTTATTGTTACTAGTTATAGTATAAATAATTGTGAACAATTGTGTAGCTTCAATAATAAATCTACCATTTGTTCCCATTATTGTCTATTGTCATTAATTTGCATCAAACCTAGTTCATGTGCCATAGACAAATTAACAATCTCTACTTAATTTAGCATTTTTTAAATTAATAGTAAATATTTTCCAGCATCAAGGATGTAAGATGACTTACTTTTTTTATAACAGATGAATGGAAAACGGAGGGAGCAGCGGTCATCTGCCCATCGGCCTGAGTCCTGCAGCGATGTGGTGACACACTGATGTACAGCAGAGTTGGGCTGCCCGTCGGCCCAGTGTCTGAACAGAGATCTGCTGCCGTCCGACCACACTCTGTCCCGGTGAAGGCCGATCCATACGTCATCCCTCCCCACCAGGTCTGTGATGATGCCGTTCTCTGTCTGATTCCTTATACTGTAGAGAAACGGCAGCATGACGTCATCATAACGCACACGGCTTCACAAACTATCCAGACGTGGACAGTTCTGGTCCAGAAGAGCCGGTGTGGGTCCAGGTTTTAGTTCCAACTAGCAGTAACAACCTGATTCTACTATTGAAGGTCCTTATTAATAGCTCTAGTGGTTGATTAGTAGAATCAGGTTGTTACTGCTGGTTGGAACTAAAACCTGAACCCAGACTGGACCTCCAGGACCAGGACCTCCAGGACCAGGACTGTCCACCTCTGCTCTATTTCATAGTGTTTCCATATGGAAACAGTTACCTTATCTTAATTTTTTTTAAAAAGCTGTGATATAAAATCTATGTTTTTACAGCTATGTGTGAAAAGGGGGCTTTTATTTTGAAGGTCATACAATTTATGAGGTCACATGACCAGGATATCCCTATTGCTGATGGACATTTGACATGTGGGCATCACTGTCTCACAACCTAAGGTTGTCCTTTATTTAGAATTTGGGAAAATTTTCACCAAATAAAAAAATTAATTTGGATGTAATTCAATTTTGATGTTATACGTTGTTTTTCTAAGATGCTAAAAATATTTTCCATATGAAAACAATATGCAAATATGATAAATTCCTAATTAAGTTATGGAAGAATTCAAAACATTTTTTACCATGTCTAAGTAAAATTTCATGTAATCAAGGGCTAAATAGATTTTTTCCTCATTGATCTCCACTCGGTACTCACTAATAACACTAAGTGGAAATATGTAGTTGTGGTAAATATTTGATAATGTTTTCTGGAGGTGGGGCAGAGTGTTTTTGTGGAGTTGGTCATGCTATCTGCACTTTAAAACTCAGGTGTCCATTTACATTGTTTGTGTGGTTATGTGACTTCATGGTGGATTCACCATCTGGGTGTATCCCTGCCTCTCACCTGTAACACGCTGGGATTGGCTCCAGCAGACCATGTGACCCTAATGAGGAATAAGCAGGTATAGAAGATGACTGACTGACTGTACCTGGCTAGATCCACATAATTCTCCCTGCAGAATCTCTGAGCTTCAGTCCAGTTCTTTTCTGTGTTGACCACGACAAACGATGGAGAACCTTTTACTGTTCCTGGAAAGTTATGGATGGAGAGAAGTTACAAACAATGTCAGGATGAACTTCCTCATGTCACATATATAGAAGATATATAAACTCACCATTATAGCAAACAAAGTGTAATTGGAGGCTGCAGACGATGTCTCCCCATCTACCAGAGTTGTAGCCTTCAAGCATCACACAGTAACTTTGTCCATTTAAGTTGTATGGAAAACCAGAATCCCAGTTTCTAAACTCTGTGTCTCCTTCAGCGTAGAAGCTGCTGTCGTTCAGGGACCATCTCCAGCTGTTTACCAAGTCATCATAGAGTCCTATCCAAGCCTTGCCTGTTCAAACATGTTCATTACAGAAAACAGCTGCAATATATGGAGACAAATGCTTTCAAACACGCAACTGACTCAAAATGTGAATGATTTGACTAAATGAGACTTTAAAATGTGTCTCCTCTGTTCATCATTGAGGGCTTCATCACCATCATGTGATAATTTCCTTTTTTTACATGAGTTCATCATAATTTATTCTACCTGTGGAGTTTGATGAGAGCTTGTTAACAGCACTGAGGTCATCTGTGGTTTCTATGGTGGCCAGGTCAGTGTAGTCCTGTCTGCAGAAGCTCTGAGCTTCAGTCCAGCTCAGTGATGTGTTCACAAAGTAGAACTGATGAGGTTGTCTAGAGGCATCACTGCCCAGAGCTCCTAGAACAAAGCAAATCCACTTTATACCAGTTACTGTCTCCAACTACACCAACAGATCTGCCATGTTAATAATAATACATTAGTTTTTTATAGCGCTTTTCCAGTTGCTCAAAGACAAAGCTTTACAAAGACAGTCATTTTATAACGAAAAGGGGGTTGGTCTTGGTCTTGGTGATGGGGTGAGGAGGTTGGTCTTGGTCTTGTTCATGGGGTGAGGAGGTTGGTCTTGATCATGGTGATGGGGTGAGGAGGTTGGTCTTGGTGATGGGGTGAGGAGGTTGGTCTTGGTGATGGGGTGAGGAGGTTGGTCTTGATCATGGTGATGGGGTGAGGAGGTTGGTCTTGGTCTTGGTGATGGGGTGAGGAGGTTGGTCTTGGTCTTGGTGATGGGGTGAGGAGGTTGGTCTTGATC
The DNA here is from genome assembly GCA_030544235.1 of Lepturacanthus savala. NCBI lineage: Eukaryota > Metazoa > Chordata > Actinopteri > Scombriformes > Trichiuridae > Lepturacanthus > Lepturacanthus savala. Next base: position 363,328 of record CM060466.1, on the reverse strand, counting down.
ATGGTGATGGGGTGAGGAGGTTGGTCTTGGTCTTGGTGATGGGGTGAGGAGGTTGGTCTTGGTCTTGGTAATGGGGTGAGGAGGTTGGTCTTGGTCTTGGTGATGGGGTGAGGAGGTTGGTCTTGGTCTTGGTGATGGGGTGAGGAGGTTGGTCTTGGTGATGGGGTGAGGAGGTTGGTCTTGGTCTTGGTGATGGGGTGAGGAGGTTGGTCTTGGTCTTGGTGATGGGGTGAGGAGGTTGGTCTTGGTGATGGGGTGAGGAGGTTGGTCTTGGTGATGGGGTGAGGAGGTTGGTCTTGGTCTTGGTGATGGGGTGAGGAGGTTGGTCTTCACCTGCCTGGTTGGACCCACCCTTCTGCCCCCACCCTACAGCATCTCTACAGACTGAAACATCTTTAAAGACTATTATTTCATCATCAGATAGATGTCTGTCAGTCCTGATTCATCTATAGCCTGTCCGTCCATGGGAGTGGATCTCTCCTTCACTGTGGTCCTCCTCGAGGTTTCTCCTTTTTCCCACTGGGTTTTTGAGTTTTTCCTTGCCGAGAAGGAGGGTCTAAGGACGGGGATGTCTGAGTCACTTTGGACTGGATTTTGTAAAGCACTTTGAGACAACTGTGTTGTAAAATTGGGCTATATAAATAAAGTGAATTGAATTGAATTGAAGTTTTTGACCAGAGGGGAGGGACCATCAATGCCATTTTGGGAGGTGGGGAGCATGATTTTAGGACCAAAAATAACAATTTTATTCCTCTTTTATTCCTCCTTCCTTTATTCATCCAGGATTTAATATCAGTGATTGTGGAGAGGATTGATGGAGTGATGGTTTTGGTGCAGATATAAAGCTGTGTATCGTCAGATGAAGTCCATGGCTGCTCCAGAGGATGATGTTTTTTTTTTTTGGATGCACATTTTTGGTGACACATGCAAAATAAATCACTCTTATTCTGAGAAACTCAGACTCTGAGTGTCTGCCTCCCAGTTCCTTTCACACCAGCCAGGTCTACCACAGATACTTAAATGCTAAATTTAAAACAATGCATTTCTTAAATGTTTTAAAAACCTATGACAGCTAGCTAGCAGCTAAGCTACGTGATGTAAAAAACAATCAAACCAACATGTAGCAGCCAGTAACTAGTTCAACATTAGTCCAGAATCAGCCTCTTTTTACCTTACCACTGGTTAAGATCAGACCTAATGATTGTTAGCGAGCTCTAACAATCGGGGTTACCATAGCAACAGAAACTAGTTTTCCCTCATTGATTCATGATCTCATATGATTAGATTAGATTAGATCAGATAGGACTTTATTGATCCTTTGGGAGGTTCCTCAGGGAAATTGAAGCTCCAACACGTCACATACAGACTGATATAAAACTATAGACACACACTAGAGAAATATGTAAATGAATAAACAAAAAACCTAAATACCAACAGAGGACATATGGTAGAATAGGTTGATATCAGGTAAAACGAACCATTTCAGGTTTCTCTGTAAATTAGAGCCAATGACTAAAAAGGATTTAAACTGTTGATATAACTGTGGTTGACCAGTAACAGGTGATTTGATTAGTTCATGGTTTCTATGGTGATTTGATTAGTTCATGGTTTCTATGGTGATTTGATTAGTTCATGGTTTCTATGGTGATGTAGCCTGGTATGATAAATCTAACTAAACTATTATACAGATGATGAATCAATTAAAAAACAGAACAAACTATGCATGATATCTGTGTTGATGGCGTCCACCAGAAATAACGCTGTTAGTTTGATATATTAACATATTTTTTGGAAAATTATATTTAAGAAGATGTTTGTCTTTATGGAACAATTTACTTTAACCCCTAAAGATAAAATGGGCCCCATGGTCTGACAAACATAAGTAAACCCATTTACCTGAAACCTGGTGGATATTTCCAGCTTTATAGGCCTAAATAATTATATTTTATCACATAATTCCAACACAAAATGAAAAGAAACAGTCATTATTAATCATAAATAGACATGGAAAAGACAGATCTGCTATTGTGTCATTGTCCCAAGTGATTTACCATAAAGTAGAACAGTTAACTGATGTCAGCCTATGTTTTTCATGTTCATTAATTACTCTGTGAACGTCCAAGCAGCAGAAGAATCAAACAGGAAGCACCGACCTGTGAGCACACAGAGGATCAGCAGGTAATCCATGTTCAACCTGTGGAAACACACAGTTAACGTCCTCCTGCTTAAAACGTTCAGTCCTGGACTGATCAGTAGTCGGATCTGTGACTGGAGCGTTCTTTGTATTTCAGGAGTAAGAAAGCCAGAGATAATGTTTCACTGCTCATCTTTGACATTGCAGCCTTTTAAAAAGGAGCCGACCTCTTTGACTCTGTGGCTCCTTTGTCTGAGTCACACAAAACGTCTGTTGTCCTCTCACTGAGGACAGTTATGTAGGAGAGCTGGTTTTAAATGGAATAATAAAGGATAGATAGCCGGCAGGAAGATGATCCGTTCGTATGCCCCCAAGAAAACTCATAACTACAGGTCTGTGTTTAAAAGATTCAAGAGTTTTATTGTCATATGCATAGTTCCACTACACAATGAAATTCTTACTCTGTTCGTTTCCCTGAGCAGACCTGCATACAAATAAAACAATAATAAGGCAATAATAAGAAAGAATGAAAGCAGCGTGTGAGGGAATTGTTCAGAATCCTGATGGCTTGTGGGTAGAAGCTGTTAGTCCTGGCCCTCAGGCTCCTGCAGCAGCTGCCTGATGGTAGCAGTGTAAACAGGTTGTGTTGTGGCTGAGTATTGACCCTCCACAGAACCCGGTGTGTTGTGAAGTCTTGATCACACTGGAAGAGCCTTCCTGTCTTGTTCTGTGCAGTTTCCGTACAGACTGTGATGGAGGTGGTGAGGACACTTTCAATCGTACATCTGTAGAAGTTACTGAGATTCTTGACTGGCATGCCAAACTTCCTCAGTCTCCTCAGAAAGTACAGTCTCTGTTGGGACTTTTTGATGATCTGTTGGGTGTTGTGAGACCAGGTGAGATACTCGCTGATGTAAGTGTCAAAGAATTTGAAGGTTTTCACCTTCTCTACCTCTGTCTCATTGATGAATCGTGGTGAATGCAACTCCTTCCGATGACCAGCTTTTTGGTCTTGTCTGCGTTGAGGTGGAGATTGTTGCTGCGAGACCAGGCCACCAGATCTGCCACCTCCCTCCTGTTACTGTCTGGACCCAGGCCACCAGATCTGCCACCTCCCTCCTGTTACTGTCTGGACCCCACCGGTGATCAGCCTGATGACTGTGGTGTCAAACTTAATGATGCTGGTGTTGTTCTGGGAGGCGACACAGTCATAGGTGAAGAGTGTGTAGAGCAGGGGGCTCAGCACACAGCCCTGGGGTGTCCCTGTTCTTACAGTTCTAATACTGGATGTGTAGTTGTGGACTCTGACTGACTGGAGTCTGTCTGTGAGAAAGTTCATCACCCAGTTGCAGAGGGAGGGTGTCAGACCAAGTGTGAGGAGTTTATCTGTCAGCTTGTGAGGGATGACTGTGTTGAATACTGAGCTCTAGTCGATGAAGACCATTCTGACATATCGTCGTTGTCTCCTCCTCTCAACTCCACTCTGTCATATTTGTTTATTATTAACCAATGAAAAGTGTTGAAAATAGTTTGGGATTAAATCTGCTAACTCCATTGGACACTTCACTTGTCACTAAAACCTCATGACTCCGCCCCCTCGTCATCCGGAGAAGCCGAGAGAGCGCGAACCAACTTCCGACCTGTGCTTACGGCCGGGTGCATCTTCTTAGGTTTCTAAACTTCAGCTCAGGTAACTTTTACTCAACTTTATATCCATTTTCTTAAATGTTTGTAAAGTCAAAGGTGACCAAACCTTAGCTATAACTAGCCAGTATCAATGTCACAGACGATAACAAAAAGATTTTATCCGAGAAACGATTCATTCACCTGCTTTAGTCTCCAGTGATGGAGGAACTTCCAATAATGTCATTGACTGATATGTTATTTTAACCTGTGACTCCCTTAATTAGGGGCGACACGGTGGATCAGGGGTTAGTGCTGTAGCCTCACAGCAAGAAGGTCTCAGGTTCTAGACCTCCTTGGTCCTGGGTCTGGGACCTTTCTGTGTGGAGTTTCATGTTCTCCCCATGTCTGATGGGTTTTCACCAGGTTCTAGTCCTGGTCCAGGTTCTCCAGCTTCCTCCCACAGTCCAAACACATGCTGAGGTTAATTGGAGACTCTAAATCACCGTAGGTGTGAGTGTGTGAGTGAATGGTGTGTGTGCCCCATGATTGGCTGGAGACCATCTGGGGTGTATCCTGCCTCTCACTGTAACGTGCTGGGATTGGCTCCAGCAGACCATGTGACCCTAATGAGGAATAAGCAGGTATAGAAGATGACTGACTGACTCCCTTAATTAACCAACATGTGTGTTATATGACGTAACTAATATTACGAGGCCGTCTAGACGCAGCGCGACCGCAGTAATCAATGATGGAACAAACTCTCAACTCCTGTATAAACCAACGAAAATTCTCATGAATCCGTTTAAGAAAGATTTTGGAGAAATATTGACAACATGGACACACGGTTTCGTAACCACATTAGAAGGTGTTGTACCAATTTTGTCAACACAGCGTTCATTTATTTAGAAAACACAAGGCTTTTTGTGTGTCCTGCTTTGGACATGGGAGGATTCCGCCGGACAGCGACGATGTGTCCTTGCCCTCTAAGTGCATCGTCAGTGGACCGGTTCTGACGAGATGCAAACTGTAGGGGGTCCACGGTGTCTGGAATGGTCTTTTTGATGTGGGTCATGACTATCCTCTCCAAGCACTTCATTGTGATTGGAGTGGGGCGATTTAAGCAGCTCACAGTGCTTCGCTTGGGGACAGGCACTATGATGGTGGACACTATGATGGTGGACACTATGATGGTGGACACTATGATGGTGGACATTATGATGGTGGACATTATGATGGTGGACACTATGATGGTGGACATTATGATGGTGGACATTATGATGGTGGACACTATGATGGTGGACATTATGATGGTGGACACTATGATGGTGGACACTATGATGGTGGACACTATGATGGTGGACATTATGATGGTGGACATTATGATGGTGGACACTATGATGGTGGACATTATGATGGTGGACATTATGATGGTGGACACTATGATGGTGGACATTATGATGGTGGACACTATGATGGTGGACATTATGATGGTGGACACTATGATGGTGGACACTATGATGGTGGACACTATGATGGTGGACATCATGATGGTGGACATTATGATGGTGGACACTATGATGGTGGACATTATGATGGTGGACACTATGATGGTGGACACTATGATGGTGGACATTATGATGGTGGACACTATGATGGTGGACACTATGATGGTGGACACTATGATGGTGGACATCATGATGGTGGACATTATGATGGTGGACACTATGATGGTGGACATTATGATGGTGGACATTATGATGGTGGACACTATGATGGTGGACACTATGATGGTGGACACTATGATGGTGGACACTATGATGGTGGACATTATGATGGTGGACATTATGATGGTGGACATTATGATGGTGGACACTATGATGGTGGACATTATGATGGTGGACATCATGATGGTGGACATTATGATGGTGGACATTATGATGGTGGACACTATGATGGTGGACACTATGATGGTGGACATTATGATGGTGGACATTATGATGGTGGACATTATGATGGTGGACACTATGATGGTGGACACTATGATGGTGGACATTATGATGGTGGACATTATGATGGTGGACACTATGATGGTGGACATTATGATGGTGGACATTATGATGGTGGACACTATGATGGTGGACACTATGATGGTGGACATTATGATGGTGGACACTATGATGGTGGACTGGAAGCAGGAAGGGGACACAGCGACAGACCTCCCACTGGCCAATCCCTTTCCCACGAGGTCCATAACAAATTCTTTTACAAACGAAAGAATGAGATAGAAGATAAGCTGCAGCCAGTTGTTGTGAACAAGGTTTTGTGCCCAAAAATAAAACCTGTCGATAAAGTTTTTTATTTATTTTAAAACAAAGTCTTTGACATAGATTACACATTAATCAGTGTGTATTGTTCTGGCTTATATATTAGGAGAGTGTGCTGTTGGCAAATCACTTTAATTACTGTATATTTTCATCATCTTCAACTCACACAGAGACAGAAACACTGAGCTTTACGTGTCATTGTTCTCATAGTTAGAAAAGTATTCGTTGTTCTTTCTGCAGAACAAGCTGACAAAGTTCAGGCTGTTTGCACCAGAGTTTGTGTTGTTAGTGAGATCAATAACTTGAAGGTGATGGAGTGTCACTAATTATCAGAGAAGTTTAGATGTAATAATAATAAAATCCTGGTATTATCTCATGTGTATTTATGTATTTTCATAATACAATATATTTATATTGTATCTAAACTAGTGCTGCCATTTTAACACGTTAATTTGATTCATTAATTACGCTGCAATTTAACGCGTTAAAAAATGCAACACATTAATGATGAGTATCAACGGTGAATTTTGTCCCATTGAAGGACCCGTAGTCTTCTCGGCCGTGCTACGTCACCACAACAACAGACATGGAACAGACTCAGTGCGTCTTCAGTCACTGAACGACAACTTTATTGACAACAAGAACAGAGACGGACGATAAATACCAACAACAAGGAGTTCTCTGACCACCGCAGCAACTCCAGCCTGAACAAACATGTTGAGGCAAGTTAGATCCTGTGGGTTTTTGATTTCAGAGGTTGATGCTGAAACCACAGATCCTCTTTTGGGGTTGAGGTGTTGTTCCTCTGACCTTTAACCTCTGGTAAACTATGTCATGTTCTCCTGACTTACCTGCTGTGTCAGCAGCAGATGTGGCCTCAGTGAAAGGCCTAAAGAAATATGCCTGTTGGCGTCTTGTTCTTCAATATGCCTGTTGGCGTCTTGTTCTTCAATATGCCTGTTGGCGTCTTGTTCTTCAATATGCCTGTTGGCGTCTTGTTCTTCAATATGCCTGTTGGCGTCTTGTTCTTCAATATGCCTGTTGGCGTCTTGTTCTTCAATATGCCTGTTGACGTCTTGTTCTTCAATATGCCTGTTGACGTCTTGTTCTTCAATATGCCTGTTGGCGTCTTGTTCTTCATTTTGCCTCATTTAGAGGCGTGTTATACTTCTATTATTCATTTTTAATTGCTATATTGAGCTTAAGTGTCTATTTGAGACAGCCTTATTTTATTTATTTAACTGAATCTCTGTATTTGTTCTACATTTCTGAATAATGCACCTGGTCTAACTGGTTTAATGTGCTGGACCTTTACTTCTGGATTTAATTCATGAAGCACAGTTCACCAATAAAACATTGGATTTCAGATCTTCTCTTCTTACTGTATTCAATTGATTAGTCATCACTACAATTTATTAATATCCTAGAATTCAAATTCTTTATCAGGAGACCTTTAGCAGATAAGACATTAAAATGTGATTAATTAATTACAAAATCCTGTAATTAATTCATTGGATTAGTTTCTTTAATCGACAGACAGCACTAATCTAAATACTTTATGATGTTGTCATGGTTTGACTCCATCCCTGTTGGTCACTAATTATTAGGGCCCGAGCGGCGACTGGAAGGCAGTCGTGGTACGCGAGGCCCTATTGTTCTTCGTTTGACACTTCAGATTATTTCCGTGTAATCAACTGCCTTTTTTGGGACCTGAACATACATGAAAACTCACCAAATTTGGCAGCTGCATCGGGCCTGGTGAAAATGTACGTATTTTATAGGATTTGAATATGGGCGTGGCAAAATGGCTCTATAGCGCCACCTAACATTTTTCAAAAGAACACCCTCACCATATAGTTTCACATAGAGGAACGAAATTCGGCACACACATGTATCAGGTCAAGACGGACAAAAAAGACCCGGGTACCGATAGCCTAACTCCAACAGGAAGTCCACTATCTTGAATTGAACATCGCCAAAAGTTGCAGAAATCGCTGTTTGCAGGCATTGTACTTTGACGAACTAGTCCTAGGAAATTGCCAACAGCGACGTCAAATTTTGGTTGTAGCATCTAAAGGGCTTGATCATGAAAAATCATTGAAATGGTGAGTTTTCATCGGAGGGCGTGGCCTCGGCGAGGCCTCAAATCCTGATGTTTCGCCATGAAAAAGGAAGTTGTGTTTTCTCCATGAAGGGAACATTCAAACTGCATGAAATTGATGGTGTATGATGCTGGTCATGCTCTGAACACGTGTACATGTTTATATTCACGCCACGTCAAACCGCCCCCTGCTGGCAGCAGGAAGTCACTGTCATGACACTTTAATAAATTTCTCCTAGAGAATAACCTGCAACTGCTTCTAATCGTGTCTCTAACATCTCAAGAACTTTGTTATGAGAAAGTTTACAAACGGTGACACTTCAGTAATGGGTGTTAGCGTTGCCAGACAGCGAATTACGCTGCCTCTCCCTCAGACAGGGAGTTGAGATAGTTTCAACATATTGCCTCAAAATCAATGATGGCCCGACACAAAGCAAACACACATGCTCTGACTCGCCCTTCAATGCTGCTTGTTTTTACTTGTTCCTGTCATTTCAAAGCATTTTATTACGTTACAATATACCTGTATTTAAATTATAAGGCATTACACTACTACTGCATCACTTTAAGTTACTCTCACCACAATAACTGTAATATGGATTCATTAGTGGAACAAATTTGTCCATAAAAATCCTAAAAAGAGTCGAGTGGTTTCCAGAAACAGAGATGGAGCAGCAGTGTTTGCAGGTGCAGAGGGAGCAGTGGTGAAAAGATGTGATGATGCATTTTAAAGCAGTTTAGTTGATTGTTGTGAGTGAAGCTACTCAGTGAATCCACTGATCATCTTTTATCTTTCATCAGACTTTTGGATTCCTGTTGGTTTTAGACGAACGAGCAGAAAAACAACATTAAGACTCGTTTGATTATAGACACTTTATTGTAAATGTGTCAGAAATCACCTTCATTTACATCTGATTTTGTGCAAATTTAGAGACTTTTTATGACATTTCTATGTTTTACAGCACAAAGATGGATCAGGATAAGTCCAATAAAACAGTTGATAGATTATACATGAAGCTGAAGCTCGACTCAGGATGAAAACAGTGTATTTATGTCAACAGATGTTTGTACAGAATTAGAATTCAAATCCAGACACAACTCATCAGTTTGTAGTCAGGAGATTTAAGAGAAGACGACAGAATCCAGATGGATCATCAGGATACAGCTGATCCTCTCAACCTCCTGATCTTCTCACTCAGAGATGATCACCACCATCTCCATCTGATGAAGAAGCAGAAACAACAGAGGTGATGAGTCAGTGTTTGTGAGACTCTTCATCATCCAGGTCTGGACTGGTCATCAGGAGTTTTCCTGCTGGTCTGACCTGCTAAATGAGCCGCTGGGCAGCAGCAGCTGAAAAACCTGTTTCATGTTGAAGGAACCTTTTCACTTCTAAGCAGTGGAGATGGATGGAAAATAAGGAAAAGTGGAGCCGAGAGTCAGAGAGAGAAAAGAAAAAGGCCGTTAGAGGAGATGCTGCTAAATGCAGCGAAATCTACGTCTTTGAACAAAGGACGAGCAGCTTAGTCAGCGATTTAAAAAGCTAAGCTAACGTTAAGTTAGCGATGCTGTCATCACTGATCCATCAAAAACCAATTTACACCAGAAATAAAAGGAAAACACCAACAAAGCATTGAGTTTCCATCCAGCAGCAGAAGAAAAGCCCACATGACCCGTGAAAAAAGACAGGAAACACCACCACAGCTGTTTGTAGGACATGTTCCACCTGATGGGTGTTAACATGGTGAACAGCAGAAAAACTGATTTTACATCCAGCTCTGCTGCATCTTACAGGGACACATTTAGTGATCAGGACCCAGGAAACATTTTCTTGATTTATTTTCAGCCTTTCTCTCACTAAATGTTGGTATTGGCAGCGTTAGAAGGACTCAGAACTTCAACTAAATGAAAAGTGTTGCTACAGGTCAGTAAAATGCTGTAGAAGATGCTGTTGAATATCAGGGATGTGAACAGGGTATTGTACTAGACTTTATACTAGACTCTACTCTGCTGTTAACTGTGTGTTCTAATAGAACGTTGAAGACTCTGCTGTGTTCTTCTTGTTGTTTCTGAAGGTGGAGACATCACTAGTGCTACAGCTGGAATGGGAGATGCATTCTACTGTATCGAGGGACAGAAAAGACAGAAAAGACCAGCTGGCTCCAGATGTGGAAGAACATCTGCTGACTTTAGTCATATATATATGATTTAATTCATTATTAACCTGTTAATGGTTATATGTGTCGTCTCCCTCCCACTGATATAGAGCAGCTGTGGTTTTATTTGAGCTTCATTCACTACATTGTTCTAAGCAGTTGTTGATTCATTAGTTTGTGATTCACATCCAGTAAAATAGACCAGAATGCAGGAAATAAAGCTTCAAAACCCACATTTGCCCTTCAAACGTGTCCTAAATGAGTGTGTATGTGGTGCCTGTCATCAGCTCCAGTCAGTGATCCATCAGTATAAAGAGCAGCAGGGACCTCAGTCCTATTCAGACTGGATGAAGACCACATGGTGACTGAGTCTATTGATGCTGCTGTGAAACCAGGCTTCAGTCCCACTGATCTGAGATGAACTGATCAATAGTTTAGTGTTGAGGTTTGATGACTGAGGACCACTGTCTCTATACATGTGCTCAGACTGTCAGCTGGAATCCAGCTTCATTTCCTGCACACGTCAACAACAACAACAACAACAACAACAGGAATCATCACAACAAGCAGCTTGGGCTGCTGTGATTGGCTGACTGTTCTCTCTCTGTCAGCGTTCTCCTCTCACAGCTTCACTGAGGAAAGCAGCACTGAGAAGGTTCACCAGGAAACACTGAATCTGTGCTTTGATACCAACTGTGTTAAAACTAAACTGATGAAAGCAGCACAGACTGATTCCAACTCTCTACTCACCGAAGATCCTTCAGTCCACAGTCTGGACTCTGCTGAAGATCAGACAGCAGCTTCACATCTGGGTCTTTCAGGTTGTTGTCCCTCAGGTCCAGGGTTTTCAGATGAGCAGGGTTGGACTTCAGAGCTGAGGCCAGAGAATCACAGCTGATCTTTGTCAAACTGCAGCTCAACAACCTGAATAAAGAATAAATGATGTTACTTTAGAAGATAAAGTTCCTGCTTGGAATCATTCAGTGTTTTATGATGTGTTCAGAGCTGAAGAAGCTTTAAAATGTAGAAGTTTAGAAGCTGTAAAGTCAAACAGCTGAATTCAACAGGATGCAGGTTAAAACTGTCAAATAGAAAAGACACAAACAGAGTTTCAGAGGTTCAGAGTCAATGATCCAGTGGAGATGTTTCTTGTTATTAGAAGGTTTTAAATGTGCAGCTCAACATTGTTCTGACACCATCAACAGACTCAACCACAGAAGAAGAAAAGAGACTTTCCATTAAGATGCTCAGTGTAGGCTCTTATCTCTACAGTTTATCTCTACAACTCTTTACTGGAGAGGGCCTCACGGCTCTCTGCTGTAGGGGGGCGGAGGTCAGAGGTCAGTCTGAAGGAGGGACGAGCTGTCCTCCATTCCTCCAGGAAACAACATGGGATTTAATGAACATGAAGAGGTCAAATACATACAGCTGCTTCTCCTACATCAGTGTGGATCAGCATCATATCAGCTTCATGTCTGCAGTTTAATGTCACCACAACTGTCACATCATGTTCATCTCAGCACACAAGTAAACAAATCAATAAAAACATGGCGTCTGACCTCAGAGTCTCCAGTTTACAGTGTGGACTCTCCAGAAAACCACACAGCAGCTTCACTCCTGAATCCTGCAGCTGGTTGTCAGACAGATCCAGTTCTCTCAGATGGGAAGGGTTGGACTTCAGAGCTGAGGCCAGTGAATCACAGCTGATCTCTGTCAAACTGCAGCCAAACAACCTGAATAAAGAATAAATGATGAATAAAAATCCATTGATGATCCAATCAGATGTGATGAGGTTTTAAATGTGTAGCTGAACATTACTATGTCCTCATCAGGGAAGTTTTCCTTCTAATGAGCAGAGTGACTTTCTCATTGTGTTGTTGGATCATCATCATGTGGCCTTCTACAGACATCATCCAAATGTCAGCACAACATTCACACACATTCATGTCAACACTGAGTCACAACACACTGCTGAACTCAGTCCAGTCTGGAATTAGAGGATCAACATGAAATCAGACATGTTCATCACTGATCACATGACCTCCTTCTCCCTGGATGTGCTGCTTTAGAAGCTTTGTGTACTTCTACACTGAGTCACAACACACTGCTGATGGACATGAAGTTAATGTGCAGGATTTCAATTCAAAGAAAATAATATTACAGCTACTTCAGAGTATTTAAGATGTTAAGTTTTAATATTAAAGGGAATCTAATTTATTTTATATTGATTTAATTCTTACATTCATCCTCCCCACAGAATGATTGATTCAGTTTTATCATTGATTGAATGAATTAGTTGCATCATCAGTGTCATGTATTTCTTCATCTCATGTATTTATTGTATTTATTAAGACTGAGGTCAAAATAAATGAGATTTCATGTTGAAAGTCCAGATGAAGATGATTCTTATCAGCTGAAGGTAGATTTGTTGTTTAAGTTCCATCCAATCCAACAAACAGAGCAGACCAGGACGTCCAGGGGTAACAGCATCAGAGAAAACCAAAGAATGAACAGATGAACAGTCTCTGATTCAACTCTGTTAAAAAGGTCCAGAATGTTCAGGCTAAGAAACTGGAACACGTGGTAACACTCCAGATGAGCTGAACCACAGCTTCATCTGTTCACGTCATTTTATATTAGGATGTGGATTTACTGATCGCACTTTTAGTTGTGTATGAATACAAGATATTTGTCTTCATAACATGACTATGTGAGTATTTGATTGTGTTCTATTGTTCAAATGTGAATTGTAAACTAGTAGAGTAGAGCAGCACATCAGAGGAACATTAGTGCTGCATGTTTGGTTTTAGAATTAAAAGAAAAGTTTGTAGTTGACAGATATTTTGTAGCTAAAGAATTATTTTATTTGCATGTTTGACACATGTTTTATCTGTTTAATAGGAACGTTTTACATTTATAAAACAAGATGGATTCAAGTGTTTTTGTATTTGTAAATCACACTGTATTTATTTGTGAATCATGTAAAACCTGTTTCATTGAGTTTATAACAAAGTGGATCAATATAAATCCATAAAATACCAAAGCTACAAACAGTGAACTGACCTCAGAACCTCCAGTCTACAGTTTGGACTCTGCAGTCCAGAACACAGAATCTTCACTGATGAATCCTGCAGCTCGTTGAGACCCAGGTTCAGATCTCTCAGATGGGAGTTTTTGGACTTCAGGGCTGAGGCCACAACTTCACACTGAGTCTCTGAGAGTCCACAGGCAGAAAAACTGTGATGACACAAAAATCACAACATGTTCTCATTAACAAAGACATTTTATATTCACTTCATGCATTTGATGCTGAAACAGTTTGACTTGACTTATTGTGATTCATGTTTATATCAGTGGATCAGCTGATCTCTTTTTCTGGTTTCTGGTATTTTATTCATTAAATGCACACGTGTCAAACTCCAGGCCAGCGGCCTGATCTGGTGCAGCTCCTCAGTTTATGTGACTGTCAAGAGTTTGTAGAGAATTGTGTGATTGACTGAGATGTTAAAGAGAATAAATGTTGAAGCTGAATGAAACAAGCTGCTCATGTCTCTTTGTACGGAGGCAGTGGCAGCACCAAAGGAAACAAGCTGACATCCAACATGGAGCCAATGAGGTGTTTGCTATACATTCATTTATTGGTGGTGGTCCACCATGAGAAAACTACCTGCACTAACTAACTTTAACACTTTTTCAACATTGATCATGTGACGTTGCTTTGAAAAGTGACAAAAACCTGTGTGGTGCATTCAGGTTCAGTCGTAAACTCTGAAATCAACACGGCTTTGTTTGGCTGAGACTTCAAGGTGCATTCAAGCACACCTCGTAAACTCTGAAATCTGTTCTTGATTGGCCAAACAGACTGTTCAAACAAGGAAAGTTTTCATTTCTTCTTATTTTCCTTTGTTGAAATGCATCTGCCATTACTTTCTTGTTCTCTAACAGCAGCAGCATGTCTCCAACCGTCTCTATTGGCTTCCAGGAGACTCTGTGACTCTTATTCCATTGAACTGAACAGATCACATCAAACCAAACAGGAAGTCAAGTGTTAGAAATGATCCTACATTTTCTAAATCAAACTAATTCTCACCTCCATCTTGAAGCAGCTCCATTGGCTCCCATCAAACATTAAATTCTAGATCCTTCTGTTAACGTCCTCCGTGACCTCTGACCTCCTCTTTAGTTTTATAGCTTGTGTATTTTAACTGTTCTGTTCAAACACTTTCAGACAACTTTCTGGATTCTACAGACTCACAGTAACACATCAATCTCACATTGAACATTATTAAACTTATATTCAGACAAACAGCAAAAGAATCACAACTGAAACTGACCAGGAACAAACCAAAACTGGAACAAACAGCAGCTGGTTTGATACAGATACTAAAAATATGAAGAAACAACTTAAAATGCTGTTAAACTAAAGCACAGAGACCCCCACAATGGTGACATATGCTTTCTTTACTATGAAACTCTAAAAGTCTACAAACCTACACTCAGACTCAAAAAACAAAGATAAAACAAACAACAACTGACACTAACTGAGGAGATGATCAACACAAACAACTTCTGGTCAAATTTACAACATCTAATCAAGAACCAAGACCAAGAACTGTCCTAGATTCATGAACAGTTCACTGAACTGGAATTAGCTCTAAAAAGCAATGAGAATCCTTCAGACTCTCCGGTTACTGAGCAGCAACTTCTGAAGAAACTGGAGGTTCTCACATGTAAAACAGCTTGTGGACCTGATGGACCTGAATGAGATGCTCAAGATCATCAACAAGGAAATGCTACAGGCTGTATTCAAACTATTCACTTAGGTTCTGAGTGTAAATACAAAAAAGACCAATTCACCTCTGGACTCAACTAAAAGTCAGTGAAGGCCTCTGGTATCATTACCAACCTGATTTAACTATTACTAGAAACCAATAGAATAACTGGTCATTACCTGAACAGCTACAAACAGATGAAGTCGACATTATTTATACTCAACTTTTAAACAGCTCAACAACATCTGAGACTAAATATAACGTAGAACTTAATGACAAATAGAAACAAGTTTAACAATGACAATAATCTGATTCTATTAATGTTTGAAGAACTAAACGACTGATCTTCATTTATAATGTTAATCACATCTGGACTTACTAAGCCTTTCTGCAGTTCTTCACAGCTGGAATCAGTCTCCGTCGTCCCTCCTGTGATGTTTTGTAGTTACTCAGGAACAACTCATCCAGAACATCTGACATCTGCAGGATGTGGGCCAGACCTGAACAGTGGATGTCAGAGAGTTCCTCCTCCGATGTGTTCCCTGACTTCAGGAACTTCTGGATCTCCTCATGTACTGAGCGGTGGTTCAGCTCCATCAGACAGTGGAAGGTGTTGATGCTTCTGTCAGGAGAGATGTTCTCAGTGTTCATCTTCTTCAGGTTGTTGATGATTCTCTGGATGGTTCCTGGACTGGTCTCTGTCTGACCCAGCAGGCCTCCTAACAGCCTCTGATTGGACGGCAGAGAGAGGCCATGAAGGAAGCGAACAAACAGGTCCAGGTGGCCGTTTTCACTTCTGAGAGATTTCTCCATCACATCCATCAGGAAGACGTCCAGAGATGGGGAATCCTTTAAAACAACAGACTGTTTCTCCAGTAAAGTCTTTGTTTCAGATTCCCCCAGGAAGTCCTCCAGTACCCGTCTGTTCCTGGTCTTGTAGCAGTGCAGCATGTAGACTGCAGCCAGAAACTCCTGAACGCTCAGATGAACAAAGCTGTAGACCTTTTTCTGGAAGATCACACTCTCTCTTCTGAAGATCTGGTTACAAACTCCTGAGAAGACCGAGGCCTCTGTGACATCGATACCACACTGCTCCAGGTCTTCTTGGTAGAACATGATGTTTCTTTTCTCCAGTTGTTCAAACGCCAGCCTCCCCAGCTTTAGAAGAATGTTCCTGTCACCTTCACCATACTTGATCTTCTTCCTCTTTGTCTGGAGCATCAGGAAGTGGGAGTACATGTCAGTCAGGGTCTTGGGCAGCTCTCCTGTCTGCTCTGTAGTCAACATGTCCTCCAGAACTGAAGCAGTGATCCAGCAGAAGACTGGGAGGTGACACATGACGTGGAGGCTCCTGGAGCTCTTGATGTGTGAGATGATTCTGCTGCACAGATCTTCATCTCTGAATCTCTTCCTGAAGTACTCGTCCTTCTGGTCGTCAGTGAAGCCTCGTACTTCTGTGAACCTGTCCACACATGCAGGAGGGATCTGATTGGCTGCCGCGGGTCTGGAAGTTATCCAGACGAGAGCCGATGGAAGCAGCTTCCCCTTGATGAGGTTTGTCAGCAGCGCGTTGACTGATGACTCCTTTGTGACGTCAGACACCACCTCCATGTTGTTGAAGTCCAGTGAGCGTCTGTTTTCATCCAGGCCGTCAAAGATGAACAAAGCTTTACAGTCAGGGTCAGTGAGCTTCTCTGCTGTGAGCTTCTGTAACGCTGGATGGAAAAGATGGATCAGCTGGAGAAGACTGAACCGTTCATCTTGGATCAGGTTCAGCTCCCTGAAGGAAAGAGGAATCAGCAGACTGACGTCTTGGTTTTCCAAACCCTCGGCCCAGTCCAGAGTGAACTTCCTCACTGAGAAGGTTTTTCCAGCGCCAGCGACGCCGCTGGTCACAACAGCTCTGATGTGTTTCTGTCGCTCAGCTAAGAGTTTAAAGATGTCGTCACACTTGATCGTCGTGTCCTGGACGGGCTTCGACTGGGAAACTGTCTCCAGCTGCTCCACCTCATGATGGTCATCAGCCTCTTCACTCAGTCCCTCTGTGACGTGGACATCAGTGAAGACCTCGTTGAGGAGGGTTTTACCTCCTGGTTCATCGGTTCCTTCAGTCACATATTCACATGTGTTCCTCAGACTGATCTTCTGTTCATCTGAATCCTCCTGGAGACCACTTCCTGCTGAAAGAGAAGAGACAAAGGTAGAATTCAACAGAAACATGTGTCCCTGTGTTAATGGTCAGTGTGGTAGAGGAGGGAGGTTCCTGTCCTGTTTCCAGAGACCAGGACATCAACACATCTTCAGTCTTACTTTGTCCAGAGCTGCTCTGACCGTCTTCCTCCAGTCCAGGTCTTCTTCTGGATCGTTTTCCACACTGAGGACAGGAGGAGTCTCCTGATGAATCGGACTGGTCCCAGTATGAGTTGATGCACTGTCTGCAGAACCAGTGTCCACAGCTGGTGGAGACTGGATCCTTCAGGACGTCCTGACACAAAGAACAGCAGGACAGCTGCTTCTCCACAGGAACACGTCTCCTCTTCCTGTGTCTGTGGACATGAAGACACATTTAATGACTCATGACATTAGAGGCCAAAAACTCCACAGGTTCATTTAAACTGTTATTAACCATTAAAAGTCAGGAAGAAATGAAACAGTCTCCCTGATTCATCTTCAGCTCAGTTTACACTAGAAACTCTTACTTTGTGTTTGAGGCTCCAGGTTCATTACTGAAGTTTAGAGGATCATCTTTAGACCAATCACTGCTCAGAGACTCACAGCTGGATATTAGAGACTCTGCTCTCTGTCTGTGGAAACAACAGGAGTTTTATACATGTCATTAGTTCTAGTAAAGAGCAGATGTAACATGAAACAGGATTTAATGAAGACAACAAATAGGTTTGTTTAGATCAGATCATTGGTCGTTGGACCCATTTAAACCAGAGGTGGACAGTCCTGGTCCTGGAGGTCTGGTGGGTCCAGGTTTTAGTTCCAACCAGCAGTAACACCTGATTCTATGAATCAACCTCTCCAGGCCTTACTAAGGCCTTCATTAGTAGAACCAGGTGTGTAACTTCTTGGTTGGAACTAAATCCTGCACCAACAGCAGCCTCTGTAGAAACTCTTACTTTGTGTTTGAGGCTCCAGGTTCATTACTGAACTTTGGAGGATGATCTTTAGACCGATCACTGCTCAGAGACACACAGCTGGATATTAGAGACTCTGCTCCGTCCTGTTTCTCCACATCATTCATCTTCTGGAGTCTGAGAGAGAAAGAAAAACCAAAGTTAAAGACACATGAACTTGATGTGATTGGACTGTTGGTCCTTTGTTTTTATTCTACTTTTTGATGTGAAAACATTTTAGACATTTTGATGGAAGACGTTAACTTTTCCTGACATGAAATGTTGAATTAGTAAAACCTTTATTCTATTTCAGAAACACTGAAGGAGACATTTCACAGACTTGTTTTTATAAGTAGACGTCATTCAACCAGGTCCAGATCAAAAACCACTTCACCCAGACTTCTTCAACATGGACTAGATTATCCTCCAATCAGAGAACTGACGCTGTGCAATTCAATGAATTCTCATCTAAATCATCAAACTCATAGAATCTGGTGGAAATGATTCATGTGACTTGTTTCATCATCAAGAAGCTCAGAACTTTCAATAAAACACAGTTTAATATTTAACCTTTATTGTAAACAGAAGAATATTTCAGATGAATGTTCAGCCTCTGTAGGAGTACACACACACACACACACACACACACACACACACACACACACACACACACACACACACACACCAATAATACATGTGATCCTAGTGTATTTTCCTCTAAGTTGAACTGCGTTTTGTCTCCATCACAAAGACAAACTCTGACTGAGTTCAATCCAACAAACAGCAGCAGAAACAGGAAAATCAAAGCAGGAAATGACATTTGAAGACGACTGATTCACTGACTCACTTTAATCTACTAAACTAACATGGAAATAATCCGCTGACACATGAATCCTTCATTTCAGACACTGTTACGGCCGAGGCCGTTTTGGAGTATGTGTCTCTCTCTCTCTCTGTGTGTGTGTGTGTGTGCTCGTTGTCCCGGGCCAATCAACAGATCAGGAGCACCTGTGCTTGTGGACCCTGATTGGACAGATGACAGCCCGCCCTCAGCCAATCAACCCAAGCTGCGGTATAAGAAGCCAGTGGACCCAACACCCCCCGAGCCAGCTGTAGCCAGCCGAGCTCCTGTGCCTGCTTTGCTTAAAATCTGTATTGAATGTGTGTGTATTGTGACCTGCGAGGCACTAGATTTATTTTGGTATTTCCATCTCCCTTAGTTTTGTAACGTTATTAGTGGGTGCTACTTAAGTTTTGATTGAGTGTTTCTTTTGTTGTAGTGGAATTTATTTTGGTAAATTTTGAACAACTCTGTTAGAGTCCTTCTTTAGTTGTACCTTATTTTTACTTACTGCACCCTTGGTTGATATCTTGGAAACAAGCTCTTTTCTTTAATTAAAAACAACTTTTTCTTAAACCTTACAAGACCTGGGTTATTTTATGTTACTTCCCTTTCCCCTCTACCGAGCCGGTCGTAACAGACACATTATTAACACTCACCTCCTTTGCTGCTGTTTGCTGCTTCTTCTCCTTTACAGGAAGTCAGGCGGGTGTGACCTCACATATTTCACAGAGAACTCAGCTGGAAACATGAGGAGGAGTTTGGGGGAAAAGCTGCAGTGGAACCTGGACTGGATTCTGTTCTGTTTGTGGATTCTGTTGAAACAGGAATGAAAATCCTTTGCTTTTCCATTTAGATGAGTTTGTGTCAGTTTGTGGGTTTTGGAGCTGATTCACTTGGAGTAAGTGAACATTTAATGTTGATGTCCTGATGTGGTTATAATGATATAATAATATAGAAGACAAGAAAATCCACAGTGATGATTTGTCTGAAATATCATGAGACAGACCTGTAATTATTGTAGAATAATGAAGAGGTGATCAAAGTAGAGGAGAACATGCTGTTTACAAGATAAAAGACTAAACTAGAGACAACAGTCATGTAAAAAACCCAAACTAATGTGATTAAATGGAAATAATGTGATGATAATGGACCAATCAACTCTTTTCCTGTTCAATGCACAGAAAGAAGCAGCTACAGCAGAAACTCAGGTACCAACATATGAACATGGAGCATTTGTTAATGATCAGTTCACATCAGAAAGGTTCAAACCTGTTTCTGCTGCTGTTTGTTGGATTGAACTCAGTCAGAGTTTGTCTTTGTGATGGAGACAAAACGCAGAAAATACACTAGGATCACATGTATTATTGGTGTGTGTGTGTGTGTGTGTGTGTGTGTAACGTGTGTGTGTAATGTGTGTGTGTAACGTGTAATGTGTGTGTAATGTGTGTGTGTGTGTGTGTGTGTGTGTGTGTAACGTGTAATGTGTGTGTAACGTGTAATGTGTGTGTAATGTGTGTGTGTGTAACGTGTAATGTGTGTGTAATGTGTGTGTGTGTGTGTAATGTGTGTGTGTGTGTAATGTGTGTGTGTGTGTGTGTGTGTGTGTGTGTGTGTAATGTGTGTGTAATGTGTGTGTGTGTGTGTGTGTGTAACGTGTAATGTGTGTGTGTAATGTGTGTGTGTGTGTAATGTGTGTGTGTGTGTAATGTGTGTGTGTGTAACGTGTAATGTGTGTGTGTGTGTGTAATGTGTGTGTAGTGTGTGTGTGTGTGTAATGTGTGTGTGTAACGTGTAATGTGTGTGTAATGTGTGTGTGTGTGTGTAACGTGTAATGTGTGTAACGTGTAATGTGTGTGTAATGTGTGTGTGTGTGTAATGTGTGTAATGTGTGTGTGTGTGTGTGTGTGTGTGTGTAATGTGTGTAATGTGTGTGTGTGTGTGTGTGTGTGTGTATGTGTGTGTGTGTGTGTGTGTGTGTGTGTGTAATATGTGTGTGTGTGTGTGTGTGTGTGTGTGTGTGTGTGTGTGTGTGTGTAATGTGTGTGTGTGTGTGTGTAATGTGTGTGTGTGTGTGTGTAATGTGTGTGTGTGTGTATGTGTGTGTGTAATAATCAGCTTCTATTTTCCAAACTAAAAGTCTTTTTTCCATCTGTTTTATTTAATAGAATTTAATGTCATTGAATTATATTTAAGTCTTTTTTCATTAATTAGCTGTTCTTCTTTAAAACAAGATAATTTAACTCAATTAAAAGATCATTTAATGTCCAGACAAGTAAAATATTTAGTTTGATTTATTGTCTGAATGTTACATTTATTGAAGGTTAAGATACAGAAAAACAGCTAAAAGTTTTAAATTAGATTCAATTTAACTTAAATAAGTAGGAGTTAAACTATTACATTGACTGAATCTACATAATTAAATTTATTACCAGAACTATGTAGAAACAATGGCATCATAATGGATTTAAGTAGAAATTAAGTCAATTCTACTCTAAATATTTTCCTTCAAGAACAGAGAAAATATAAATACAGCCAATCCGTTTCATGCAACATAAAACTATTTTCAACAGAACGTGTTTTCAGTGCATAATGTTCCATACATCATGGATTTTCTCTATTTTTTTGTCTTTTCCGTGTCCACTTCCTGTTTTATTTTGAAAAGCCGTCTCCTCGTGTTTGTGGTGACGTCTTGGCGTCTTTCTACACGTAGACGTTTATTTGTCTGTTTCTACACCGCATCACAACAGAAGAACCTTCACATCAATACAACAGGAAGTTAATGAAATAAAAGCTGTAACTTCAACAACAAACCAAACAAACACTCAGCGACTTCTCAGTGTTAATCAGTTTATTACAGAAGGAGCTGGACCTTCCCAAGATGGCCGCCGCCGAGTGACGTCAGTACGCAGCCCTGTCCACCACGGAGGGAGGAGCCAGAGTCACTGATCCAGACAGAAGAAGAAGAACCGGAAGAAGAAAAAGGAACAAAACAGAGTTGTTAAACCGAAGGAAGACGACGTATTTGGAGCAGCTCGATAGTCTGATCGATCGATCGATCGATTGATTGATTGATCTCGTCTCATCCAGGTATGTTTGATGTAATAAAAACATGAAGCTGAGTCTGAACTCGGTGTTTACTGAAGGGACAGATCGATCACTGATCACTGATCACTGATCATTATGCTGCTGAGGCTGGAGCGAAGCTGATCAAATGTATTGATCGGTTTTATTTTCTGCGCAGAAACAGTTCAGTCCACAGACCTGATAGGACTTTATTGATCCTTTAGGAGGATCCTCAGGTAAATTAAGATCCAACACGTGATAGAAAACTACACACACACACACACACACACACACACACACACACACACACACACACACACACACACACACACACACACACTAGAGAAATATGTAAATAAATAAAGATCCTAAATAGCAACAGCAGAGAGAGTAAATAAATATATTAACTATATAAACACCTTGTTATTACTACATGTTGT
>CM060466.1:333246-338246 GCA_030544235.1 Lepturacanthus savala | reverse complement strand
TGGAGGTTTGGAGAGGCCAGCGTAGTTGTGATGTCACAACTGTAACACACCTTCTTCAGTTCTGCTGTCATTAATCAGCAGCTGGTGATTAATTACTGGTCGTTTGTCTTTCAGTTTGTGGAGTGAATATCTGTGATGAAGGAGAAGAACCTGAGATTCCTGCTGCTCCTGTTTCTACACTACATTTAATAAAAAATGATACTGAAACTGTTATTCTGCTGTCATGGATGGATGGATGATAGATAGATAGATGATAGATAGATGATAGATAGATAGATGATAGATAGATAGATAGATGATAGATAGATGATAGATAGATAGATAGATAGATAGATGATAGATAGATGATAGATAGATAGATGATAGATAGATGATAGATAGATGATAGATAGATAGATAGATGATAGATAGATAGATGATAGATAGATAGATAGATAGATGATAGATGATAGATAGATGATAGATAGATGATAGATGATAGATGATAGATAGATAGATGATAGATAGATGATAGATGATAGATAGATGATAGATGATAGATAGATAGATGATAGATGATAGATAGATGATAGATAGATGATAGATAGATGATAGATAGATAGATAGATAGATAGATAGATAGATAGATGATAGATAGATAGATGATAGATAGATGATAGATGATAGATAGATGATAGATGATAGATAGATGATAGATAGATGATAGATAGATGATAGATAGATAGATGATAGATAGATGATAGATAGATGATAGATAGATAGATGATAGATAGATGATAGATAGATGATAGATGATAGATAGATAGATAGATGATAGATAGATGATAGATAGATAGATAGATGATAGATAGATAGATAGATGATAGATAGATAGATGATAGATAGATGATAGATAGATGATAGATGATAGATAGATAGATAGATGATAGATAGATGATAGATAGATAGATAGATGATAGATAGATAGATAGATAGATAGATGATAGATAATAAAAACAATATAATAGAACCTATAATAGAAACAATATAATAGAACCTATAATAGAAACAATATAATAGAACCTATAATAGAAACAAAATGAAAGGATCAAAGATATTTATAGATTGATCTCTAGTTAAATTTGACTGTTTTTATTGCTGCATCTGCTGCAGTGAAGGTGTTGATTAACACACAGTTTATAACCTTTAATAAAACATTTACGATGATGTTGCAGCAACATTAATTCATTAATTATCTCCGACTTCCACCTTGTTTCCGGTGTTATCGGCGGTCACGTGATCTTTCCCCAGCCCGAAATCCGTTCTTTCCGAAGTATCCGACGCCACCTGAACGCAGCATAACGCTGTAACAGATGGGAGGGGGCGGGGCTATGAGCCCACCCCAAGCGCCGTCTGATTGGTCCGCAGCTCTGAGCGATCAACCCTGATTGGTTCCCGTGAAGCTCGCAGAGCGACAGCAGACGCACCACCCGCTGATTGATCCACGGCCGGGTGACGCAGCCCCCAGTGGGCGGGGCATCACCGGATGCCGCACGCTGATTGGTCTGCGCCTTACGTCAGCCTGATCCGGAGCCTCTCATTGGTTGTTTCTCGGCTCCGTTGGGTTTCTGTTGGGCCGTTAATCACGGTCCTTACGGGGCGGCAGCGTCAAAGGACGCAGAATTAGCCTCGATAACACCGGAACTATCTCAATTTCAAAATAAAAGCTTGAAATCCGGGTCGCTGACGGTAACTTGGTTTCTGTTAAGTTGTTCAGTTCTTATCGTTCTGATACTTTATAAAAACATTTAAACTAAACACATTTAGTCAATACTTCAATGTTGTGATATTTAAATATTAACATGTGACGTCACTTTATCCTTTATTACTTTCATTCAGCCATTAATACATCCATTACTTACCTTTACAATATTAAAAATAAATTGAAAGGAAAACATAATAATAATAATAATGATAAGAATATTAATAATAATAATAATAATAATACATTTTAAAAGGGAAATTCTTAGCAAAATAAACTACATATTCACATACAGTTAAATATTTCCATGTGATGTCACTTTATGCTTCACTCAAATATATTTCAGTGTTTTGTAGTTTGTAGAGATCATCTGACACTTTATAGAAACACACTTTACACACCATTACTTTACTTCCTTACTACTTCATTACTTTACTACTTCATTACTTTACTACTTCATTACTTTACTACTTCATTACTTTACTACTTCATTACTTTACTACTTCATTACTTTGCTACTTCATTACTTTACTACTTCATTACTTTATGTTCTTTACTAAATATTTATCCCTCCTTTGATATCATTGTATTTGTCGTCTCCTTTAACGTTTTATTTTAATTTAAATGTTTCCAACATCTTGTGTTTGTATTGTTTTATTTCCACTCTGGTCCATTTAAGTTGTTTTAAATGTGTCCTATAAATACATTTGATTTGTTTTATTATACCTTATCAATGGAAATGATCCTTACACGTTATATATTTTATATGTTTTTAATGCATAAAGTTTATTTTCATGTTTGAACTGTATAAAATAATCTTTATTATTAGTTCTTCAGCCTTTATTTTGAAAGCAGGGAGCGGAAGTAGCATCTTATAATAGAGGCTTGATGATTGATGCTGTAACGTTAGTGAATGTAGTGACAGACGCTGCAGCAGAGTCGGTGATAACTGTGATATTTTACCGTTTATTACTGATTACCGTATTTTACCGTATTTACCGTATTTACCGGAGTCGCTGCCTTAAACAAACGTAAATTCTCTCTAAACGCGCAACATTTTTGCGGCTCCGGAGTGATGCTGATGTTCCGCTGATCGACACAAACCTGCTGCTTCTAAACTCTTCTCCGGCACTTTGCGTTTGCGGGGTTTCTGCTGTTTGCGGGGTTTCTGCTGTTTGCGGGATTCTCCCTCCATGCTGCGGTGATCCCGGTCTCTCCCCGACCCGCCGCAGACGACCTCTCCCGGTAAGCGAGCCGCTCATCTCCGTAGGATTAAGGGCGAAACACCGCTACGAGTGGCGAGGCTCCGCACTCCGGAGAGTCCCGGTGTCTCCCCGCTAAACAGCGTTAGGGCTCCGGTCATTTCACGTTTACTCGTTCCTACATCCGCCATCTTAAAATATCTCACCCCTATATTAAAGCTGCCGTTGTTGTTCGTCCTGACGGGATGTTTGTTTTCTATCATATTTAAGGTTTTCTGTATTTAAAAAAAAAACTTCTCTCACAAACCTGCTTCTGAGTGTAATTCCGGGTTTGGCCTGCAGCGCAGTGGAGCGAAGGTGGGGGCGCTGTTGAGCAGGATTTACACACCCGAATGAGGTTTTAGGGAGAAATTAGAAGCACAAGCGGAAATAAAACACATTTTCATTGCGAAATCCGCAAAAATAAAGAATAAAAACGCCCCGTCGCGACGGACAAGAACCGCAGCTTTAAGGCCAGCGGCGTTTCTTCATGATTTGTACGTGTAGGAATCAGCGGGGCCGCTAGCTACGACTCCTAGCCTTACACACACCATGTAGCTCCTCCAGCTAGCCGCTAGCAGCCGTCATGATGCTTCACCTGCCGGCCCACACGTGACCGAACCTGATCAGTGACGTCATGGAACTGATCGATCCGTGACTCAGGCGGCAGGAATCACTCCGGTACCGGTTCAGACGGTTCGAACCGGGACGCGTCGCCATTTTATGATTTTACGTAGAGAATCATTATATAAACACACACACACACACACACACACACGCACGCACACACGCACACACGCACACACACACACGCACACACGCACACACACGTAATATAAGTTATTAGACTATATGTAAGTCGTCAGGTTATTTTATATATTTCATTATTAATTGACTATTCCTAGTTGCTATGGAGATAGTGATTATTGTTTGTTATATCGTATTATTTATTTCTATTATTCGTTACTAGGGCAACAAATAGTGATGAATTAATTAGTAGTTTGGTTAATAAATCATCTTGTTTCCTTAAAATGAGATTAAAATTCAGAATTATGAGATAAAAAGTCAAAATTATTAGATTCAAATGTAAAATGTTACACGTTAGTATATTTCAGTATATTTCAGTGTATTTCAGTGTATTTCAGTATATTTCAGTATATTTCAGTATATTTCAGTATATTTCAGTGTATTTCAGTGTATTTCAGTATATTTCAGTGTATTTCAGTGTATTTCAGTGTATTTCAGTATATTTCAGTGTATTTCAGTGTATTTCAGTATATTTCAGTATATTTCAGTATATTTCAGTGTATTTCAGTGTATTTCAGTGTATTTCAGTGTATTTCAGTGTATTTCAGTATATTTCAGTATATTTCAGTATATTTCAGTATATTTCAGTGTATTTCAGTGTATTTCAGTGTATTTCAGTATATTTCAGTGTATTTCAGTGTATTTCAGTGTATTTCAGTATATTTCAGTGTATTTCAGTGTATATTTTTAGTATTAGTTCTATTTTGTGTGGGTATATTTTCTTTCAGCACTAAACTCAGACCATGACTCAGCAGTTTTCATCCATTGAATAACAGTGTGTGTGGTGGTTGTGTGATTGACATTGATTGGTATTGATTATTGATTATCGTCTCCTCAGTGATGGATAACGCTCATACCAAGACGGTGGAGGAGGTTCTGTTCTTCTTCAGCGTCAACGAGTCCACGGGACTGAGCTGTGAACAGCTGAAGAAGAACCGAGAGAGATGGGGCCCCAACGGTAGGAAACTACACATAAACTACACATAAACTACACATAAACTACACATAAACTACACTATAAACTACACATAAACTACACATAAACTACACATAAACTACACTATAAACTAGTAAACTACACTATAAACTAGTAAACTACACTATAAACTACACTATAAACTACACTATAAACTACTAAACTACACTATAAACTACTAAACTACACTATAAACTACACATAAACTACTAAACTACACTATAAACTACACATA
>CM060466.1:325000-328146 GCA_030544235.1 Lepturacanthus savala | reverse complement strand
ATGATGATGATGATGATTGATGATGATGGATGATGATGATGATGATGTTGATGATGATGATGATGATGATGATGATGATTGATGATGATGATGATGATTGATGATGATGATGATGATGTGATGATGATGATGATGATGATGATTGATGATGATTGATGATGATGTGATGATGATGATGATGATTGATGATGATGATGATGATGATGATGATGATGATTGATGATGATGATGATGTGATGATGATTGATGATGATGATGATGATTGATGATGATGATGATGATTGATGATGATGATTGATGATGATTGATGATGATTGATGATGATGATTGATGATGATTGATGATGATTGATGATGATTGATGATGATGATTGATGATGATTGATGATGATGATGATGATGATGATGATTGATGATGATGATGATGATTGATGATGATGATTGATGATGATGTGATGATGATTGATGATGATTGATGATGATGTGATGATGATTGATGATGATTGATGATGATGATTGATGATGATTGATGATGATTGATGATGATTGATGATTGATGATTGATGATGATGATGATGATGATGATGATGATTGATGATGATGATGATGATGATGATTGTCTGCTGCAGCTTTCTCTGGTCAACTCATTCTGCTGCTGCCCTTTAAACAGCACGATTCATCCAGTGGTTCCAGCCTTTAATGATGTTTCCAGCTGTAAATATAAACGGATATATTTACCTTTTGTTTTTGTCTTTTTATCTCATGTTTGTGATTCTTTATCATAGTTTTATCGTGTGAACCACATCCCAACAACAAGTCCAGTAATCTGCCAGTGGAAGAAGATAATTCTAGATAATTCTACTCTGTGTTGGACGAATTGTACCAAATCTATTTTTCCATAAGAAAACCTCATTGTACATCATCTGCTTCATGTTTCCAGCTGTGATGTTTGAGTCAACATGGGTAATTTGACTGTTTTTAATGGTGTTACTAATATAATGTGACAGTCATGTAACAGATGAAGTTAAGATGAATTAAAATGACTAATAATTAATATAAATGCTGTTTAAATATTTCTCACCATCACAAGAAAACTGAAGAAAACAGAGAAAGTCAGTGACGAAGCTGACGAACATCACACCACAACTTCCTGTTCCTCCTCCTGACATTTCAAAATAAAAGTCTTTTCTTCCGGTTTATATCTAGTCGGGGACAAGGTTCCTGCTGATATCCGGGTCACCTCGATCCGGTCCACCACCCTGAGGGTGGACCAGTCCATCCTGACCGGAGAGTCCGTCTCTGTGCTCAAACACACGGACCCGGTACCGGACCCACGGGCCGTGAACCAGGACAAGAAGAACATGCTGTTCTCTGTGAGTCTCATCAGAACCAGTCCAGAACCATGTTAGAACCACATCAGAACCACATCAGAACCACGTCAGAGCCACATCAGAACCATGTTAGAACCATGTTAGAACCACATCAGAACCACATCAGAACCATGTTAGAACCATGTTAGAACCACATCAGAACCACATCAGAACCATGGTAGAACCACATCAGAACCACATCAGAGCCACATCAGAACCATGTTAGAACCATGTTAGAACCACATCGGAGCCACATCAGAGCCACATCAGAACCATGTTAGAACCACATCAGAACCACATCAGAGCCACATCAGAACCACACCAGAACCATGTT
Organism: Lepturacanthus savala; assembly: GCA_030544235.1. Lineage (NCBI taxonomy): Eukaryota > Metazoa > Chordata > Actinopteri > Scombriformes > Trichiuridae > Lepturacanthus > Lepturacanthus savala. Next base: position 326,443 of record CM060466.1, on the reverse strand, counting down.
AGAACCACATCAGAACCACATCAGAACCACGTCAGAACCATGTTAGAACCACATCAGAGCCACATCAGAACCACATCAGAGCCACATCAGAACCACGTCAGAACCATGTTAGAACCATGTTAGAACCACATCAGAACCACATCAGAGCCACATCAGAACCACGTCAGAACCATGTTAGAACCACATCAGAACCACATCAGAACCACATCAGAACCACGTCAGAACCATGTTAGAACCATGTTAGAACCACATCAGAGCCACATCAGAACCACATCAGAACCACATCAGAGCCACATCAGAACCACGTCAGAACCATCATAACGTATGACCTGATGGATCCTCTTGGATCAGAACCATCTTTCTGGACTAATCCGGGTCCAGGTGGTTCAGTTTGGACAGAAACGGCTCTTTTTGAAGGGTCACTTCCTGTTTAATGGTCACATGACCACCCTCAGATCTCAGCTTCAAAGAATCAAACAACTCACTGATGTTTTATTCACACACACACACACACACACACAACCCACTGTAGAAACACACACATCATGTTGCTATAGCAACGGTGATTAATCTTTCATCACGCCCGTCACCCAGGGAACCAACATCGCGGCAGGGAGGGCGATGGGGGTCGTCGTGGCGACGGGGGTCCAGACGGAGATCGGGAAGATCCGAGATGAGATGGCGTCGACCGACCCAGAACGAACCCCCCTCCAACAGAAACTGGACCAGTTCGGAGAGCAGCTGTCCAAGGCAAGCGTGTGTGTGTGTGTGTGTGTGTGTGTGTTACTGTGTGTTACTGTGTGTTACTGTGTGTTACTGTGTGTAACCGGTGTTTCCTGCAGGTCATCAGTGTGATCTGCGTGGCGGTCTGGGCTATCAACGTGGGCCACTTCAATGACCCGGTCCATGGAGGCAGCTGGTTGAGAGGAGCAGTTTACTACTTCAAGATCGCTGTGGCCCTGGCTGTGGCCGCCATCCCAGAAGGTCCAATCACCTGATCAATTAATCAATTAATCACCTAATCACCTAATCACCATACTGGAAGGTCTAACATCTCAGAACTACTAGACACATAGTCACCTCGTCTCCTAATCACCTAATCATCATAATATCTAATCACTTCATCTTCTTATCAATACAGATAATATACTTCTATATATATAATATACTTCAGGTGTACCTTCATCAGGTATAGCTTCATCAGGTGTAGCTTCATCAGGTGTAGCTTCATCAGGTGTAGCTTCATCAGGTGTAGCTTCATCAGGTATAGCTTCATCAGGTGTAGCTTCATCAGGTGTAGCTTCATCAGGTGTAGCTTCATCAGGTATAGCTTCATCAGGTGTACCTTCATCAGGTGTAGCTTCATCAGGTGTAGCTTCATCAGGTGTAGATTCATCAGGTGTAGCTTCATCAGGTGTAGCTTCATCAGGTGTAGCTTCATCA
>CM060466.1:310000-312500 GCA_030544235.1 Lepturacanthus savala | reverse complement strand
TGTGTCCCTCATCAACAACATTTCCATTACAGCCAAACAAAGGGAACATTTTTATTATTATTTTTATTATTTTTTCTTGTTCATTCTGCTCTTGAGGAGTTTGTTGTCATGGTAACTGATGATACAGGATGGAAAACAGCGACAATAAATTAAATAAAATGGTCCAGAGTTTACTTGTGTTGTGGTTGTTTGACACATTTGATGGAATTAAATGTCTTTTACTGTAGACCAGCTGTTAAAACTACAAACATGGCTGCAGTTTACTGTAGACCAGCTGTTAAAACTACAAACATGGCTGTAGTTTACTGTGGAGCAGCTGTTAAAACTACAAACATGGCTGCAGTTTACTGTAGACCAGCTGTTAAAACTACAAACATGGCTGCAGTTTACTGTAGACCAGCTGTTAAAACTACAAACATGGCTGTAGTTTACTGTAGACCAGCTGTTAAAACTACAAACATGGCTGTAGTTTACTGTAGACCAGCTGTTAAAACTACAAACATGGCTGCAGTTTACTGTAGACCAGCTGTTAAAACTACAAACATGGCTGCAGTTTACTGTAGACCAGCTGTTAAAACTACAAACATGGCTGTAGTTTACTGTAGACCAGCTGTTAAAACTACAAACATGGCTGTAGTTTACTGTAGACCAGCTGTTAAAACTACAAACATGGCTGCAGTTTACTGTAGAGCAGCTGTTAAAACTACAAACATGGCTGCAGTTTACTGTAGAGCAGCTGTTAAAACTACAAACATGGCTGTAGTTTACTGTAGACCAGCTGTTAAAACTACAAACATGGCTGTAGTTTACTGTAGACCAGGTGTTAAAACTACAAACATGGCTGTAGTTTACTGTGGAGCAGCTGTTAAAACTACAAACATGGCTGTAGTTTACTGTAGAGCAGCTGTTAAAACTACAAACATGGCTGTAGTTTACTGTAGAGCAGCTGTTAAAACTACAAACATGGCTGCAGTTTACTGTATATTTGTGATCAGCGCCACCCTGTGGTTACACTGATTTCACCGCTGGTGTTTTTATTAAATTAATGTTAAAATTGAATATTAAAGAGGTATTTATTTAACATTTATACCTCAGGATTAACAGAGTAACTGTTAGAGCTTGAAGTAGTGATGAGGTGATTAAAATATTATATATAACATAGATTAAAATATACTGAGATGGTGTCGATCAGTGTTTGATTAAAGATGAAGATTCAACATAAAATGTCTTTTTTGTCCAAAGATCATCAGTTTATTATTATAGAGACTAAAGAAACCAGGAAATAATCAGAGGAGAGAAGCTGGAACCAGAGAATTTACACATTTACTAATTAATTGTGTGTGTGTGTGTGTGTGTGTGTGTGTGTGTGTGTGTGTGTGTGTGTGTGTGTGTGTGTGTGTGTGTTATATTTCACCACATGGTGGTACCAGTGAGCAGCTTCACAGTTTATCAGTTTAACTTTATTTCCTCACAGGAAGAAGTTCAACTTGTTGATAAATGATGTTTATTGGTTAAATCACAGCGACTGGTGTAGGATGATGAGGTGACATAAAATATAAATAACTGTGTGTGTGTGTGTGTGTGTGTGTGTGTGTGTGTGTGTTAAGGATAGTGAGGGGGTGGGCAGGACTTCAGCTCCATTTATAGACACAGCAACTAGAGACAGAGTCAATGTGAGAGCACATGTAGAGAGACACATTCAGCTGAGAGACAGACAGATACAGACATATAGACAGATAGATATAGACAGACAACAGACAGACAGACAGGAGATAGACATATAGACAGGTAGACAGTCACAGGTTAAAGTTTCTCCAGCAGCAGAGGACACAACTCCTGAAGTAAGTCAACATTTTATTTCACTACACACGTCTGCGTCAGCAGTGTTAATGTAGTTTACTGTAGAGCAGCTGTTAAAACTACAAACATGGCTGTAGTTTACTGTAGAGCAGCTGTTAAAACTACAAACATGGCTGTAGTTTACTGTAGAGCAGCTGTTAAAACTACAAACATGGCTGTAGTTTACTGTAGACCAGCTGTTAAAACTACAAACATGGCTGTAGTTTACTGTAGAGCAGCTGTTAAAACTACAAACATGGCTGTAGTTTACTGTAGAGCAGCTGTTAAAACTACAACATGGCTGTAGTTTACTGTAGAGCAGCTGTTAAAACTACAAACATGGCTGTAGTTTACTGTAGAGCAGCTGTTAAAACTACAAACATGGCTGTAGTTTACTGTGGAGCAGCTGTTAAAACTACAAACATGGCTGTAGTTTACTGTGGAGCAGCTGTTAAAACTACAAACATGGCTGTAGTTTACTGTGGAGCAGCTGTTAAAACTACAACATGGCTGTAGTTTACTGTAGAGCAGCTGTTAAAACTACAACATGGCTGTAGTTTACTGTGGAGCAGCTGTTAAAACTACAAACATGGCTGTAGTTTACTGTAGAGCAGCTGTTAAAACTACAAACATGGCTGTAGTTTACTGTAGAGCAGCTGTT
>CM060466.1:265000-305000 GCA_030544235.1 Lepturacanthus savala | reverse complement strand
CACACATGCACACAACACACACACACATGCACACACACACACACATGCACACACACACACATGCACACAACACACACACACACACATGCACACAACACACACACACACACATGCACACACACACACACACACATGCACACACACACACATGCATGCACACACACACAGGTCATTAAGGGTTAGTCAATGAGCAGGTGTGTGTTTAACAGTTATACAACAGGTGATTAAACTGGAGCCTGCCGGCCAATCAGAGAAGGGTATTATTAATAAATAAGCACTAACACAGCAGGCTACCTGTACACACCTGTTCACTACCTGTATGTATATATCAGCTGATGCACCTTCCAGTCCAGTGACGGGTCAGGTGGTCTCCATGTGGACCACCTCCGTCCCTACATGTCCATGAAGGACAGCAGACAGACTCATGGGGACTGACGGGGATTTGGGTCCTCTGGGTCCTCTGGGTCACCGGGTCGCACCAGAAACCCACTTTCTCTTTTCCCCATTAGTGGTGGTCAGAGTGCATGTGTGACATCACAGGTTGCAGCAGGGCAGCAGCGGCGTGTCTGTGACCGTTCACACACACACACACACACACACACACACACACACACCCTGAGTGGCGGTGACGTGTGTGTGAGTCGTGGACCTGGGACCACATGGTCCTGTTGTCACATGTTGTGTTTTGGAAGCAGCTCATGTTGTTCCACTGTCTACATTCTGCTGAGGCCTCTCAGCCAATCAGAGAGCAGGGTGGTGGACACGCCTCCCACCGTCCTGCTGTCCTCTGCTCAACTGTCCTCTGCTGACCTGACCGTAGCGGAGGCTGTCCTATGACATGTAGGACTACATGTCCTACATGTCCTACTACATGTCCTACATGTCATACTACATGTCCTATATGTCCTACTACATGTCCTATATGTCCTACTACATGTCCTACTACATGTCCTACATGTCCTACTACATGTCCTACATGTCATACTACATGTCCTACATGTCATACTACATGTCCTACTACATGTCCTACATGTCCTACTACATGTCCTACTACATGTCCTATATGTCCTACTACATGTCCTACATGTCATACTACATGTCCTATATGTCCTACTACATGTCCTACTACAGGTCCTACATGTCATACTACATGTCCTATATGTCATACTACATGTCCTATATGTCCTACTACATGTCCTACACGTCATACTACATGTCCTATATGTCATACTACATGTCCTATATGTCCTACTACATGTCCTACATGTCATACTACATGTCCTATATGTCCTACTACATGTCCTACACGTCATACTACATGTCCTACATGTCATACTACATGTCCTACATGTCATACTACATGTCCTATATGTCCTACTACATGTCCTACATGTCATACTACATGTCATACTACATGTCCTACTACATGTCCTATATGTCCTACTACATGTCCTACATGTCATACTACATGTCCTATATGTCCTACTACATGTCCTACATGTCATACTACATGTCCTATATGTCCTACTACATGTCCTACATGTCATACTACATGTCCTATATGTCCTACTACAGGTCCTATATGTCATACTACATGTCCTACTACATGTCCTACATGTCATACTACATGTCCTATATGTCCTACTACAGGTCCTATATGTCATACTACATGTCCTACTACATGTCCTACATGTCATACTACATGTCCTATATGTCATACTACATGTCCTATATGTCCTACTACATGTCCTATATGTCATACTACATGTTCAGAGGAGGACCTGGCCTCAGTTCTGTTATTCCTGGTCTATTTGTGTGTGTGTGTGTTCTGTGTGTGTGTGTTCTGTGTGTGTGAGTGTGTTCTCTGTATGTGTGTGTGTGTGTGTGTGTTCTCTGTGTGTGTGTGTGTTCTGTGTGTGTGAGTGTGTTCTCTGTATGTGTGTGTGTGTGTGTGTGTGTGTGTGTGTGTTCTCTGTGTGTGTGTGTGTGTGTGTGTGTGTGTTCTCTGTGTGTGTGTGTGTGTTCTGTGTGTGTGAGTGTGTTCTCTGTATGTGTGTGTGTGTGTGTGTGTGTGTGTGTGTGTTCTCTGTGTGTGTGTGTGTGTGTGTGTGTGTGTGTGTGTGTGTGAGTCTTCAGTAAATATTTAATTGGATCAACATTTAAATCTATGAAGATGTGAAGTAGACACAGAGTCTGATCCAGGATCATTTTCTCCTGAAGATATGAAGCTGGTGGACAACCAGCGGATGACAACGTGCACGGACAACGTGCACGTTGGGCTGTAGCTCAGAGAGAGACGGAACAGACGGAAAAACTCCTGGAAAAAAAATAGATGGAACAGAGGGAGGGCAGAGAAGATGATAAATAAACTGCATGAAGTAGTTGAGATAAACTGAATAAATTAAATGGAATATGACGTTTAAAGATCATTTTACCAAAAAAAATATTTTCAGTGTGGCTGAATGTGGAAAAACTGTTATTTCCTATTTCATCTCTACTGTTTAGTTCACTGAAGGTTTATTAATGATTAATAATTAATTTAAATGAATTTAATAAAATAAACTGAGTTTATTAATATATTCTAGACTTCACCTCCTCCACAGCTGTTTCTGTCTTTACTGGATTACAACTGCAGCTGTTCCTGTGTTATAAACCTGTCACACACACACACACACACACACACACACACAGAACACACACACACACACACACAGAACACACACACACACACACAGAACACACACACACACACACACACACACACACACAGAACACACACACACACACCCAAAGTCATTTAAACCTGTTAGAATCCTGATACAGCTGCAGCATTGAGCTTTATATTTTATATATCTGTCTAATCATATTGATCAGATTGATTGAAAATGTCCATTAGTGTTTAACATCAGGTGATTAAGACAGCTGATTGATTGATTGATTGATTGATTGATTGATTCCTGCTGCTGACTGAACTCCAGAATAGAAACAAACACTTGATATGATAAAGTTAAACTGAGCTGCAGCAGGAAGGAAGACACATGCTGGAGTATAGACACACACACACACACACACACACACACACACACACACACACACACAGAGTGTTATAGCAGCACCATCTTCTGGTTAAAACATGAAACTTAAAACTGTCGACTTCAGCTGCAACAACAGAAATTAAAATAGTTTGACGCTGCTGAATAACTGAAGTTTTCTTTCTTTTGTAGCTGCCTAACATGTTTGGGAACATACGATCGACCATCCTCTCCCTGATGATCGGATCCTACGCTTCCTCAGCCGTCACCTTCCCTGCAGTCAAGGTGCTCACTCACACACACACACACACACACACACACACACACACACACACACACACACACACACACACACACACTAATACACACACGTTCTCATTCATCTGACACAGTGGGGCCCTAGCACCAAACACCTACATTCTGGGGACCTTCCTTTCTAAATGATATAGACAGTTTCAACTCCATAGAATCTTTCAAGTCCCCACCATGACAGATAAACACACACACACACACACACACACTGCTCACCTGTCCCTCCTCCTGCCCCCATCAGGTGATCTATGACCTTGGCGTGTCCTTCACGGTGATCATGTGGGCGTGGTGCGGCGTGGCCGTCCTGGTGTTCGTTAACTGCCTGGTGAACTGGCCGGCCGAGTCCTTCCCTGCACCTGAAGACATCAGATACACGTCAGTATCAGCTGAGAGGGCTGGTTCTCTGCTGCTGAGGCTGCTGGTGATGAGAGGGTTGGGTCTGAGCATTAAACTCAAACAGCTGTAATGATACACCTTCTACATTTTTGTTTTTCAATATATCTTTTTAACCCTTTAGTGCATGAAATATTATTTAGATGAGTAAATAATATTGTTTTATTACTTAAAATGGCCTAAATAATAGACATGTTAAAGAAATATAACAAAAAAACAATCTCAGAATAGTTTCATGTAAGTTAATGGGACTCATTTAGGTTGTTACATGAGGAATTTATCATCAAAACTATTGAAGCAAATTAGAAAAAAACATGTACAAAATATTTCACGTTAAGTTCATTTTTTATTTGGTGAAGATTTTCCTAAATCCTGAATAAAAGACAACCTTTGGTTGTGAGACAGTGATGCTCACATGTCAAACAGGACATCCTGGTCATGTGACCTCATAAATTGTATGTCCTTCAAAATAAAAGCCCCCTTTTCACACTTAACTGGTAAAACTTAGACTTTATATCACAACTTTTTAGAAACATGAAGATAAAGTAATAGTCGCCACATGGAAACACTATGAAATAGAGTGTTCAGATGTCAGTGGTGCTGAAAAAGAACTTTAATATGAAATGTTTTAATGAGCGGGTCTGTTTGTTCTGGTCTGTGCAGGAAGAAGATGAAGCTGAACGGCGTGGTGACGGAGGACAAGGTGACGGGAGACAGGTACGTCACCCATGTGACGGTGATGGAGGACATGATGGGAGCCAAGCAGCCGGACCCGGACCAGCCAGGATCCACGGACACGGACCAGGGTGAGGCATGCTACTCATCTGATTAACAATAAAACATCAGGAAACGATGAAAAGTAAAGAGGCTGAACGTCTGGAAGTAAAGACACAACCAGCACCATGAACCAGGGGTCACCAGTCCTGGTCCTAGTCCTGGTCCTGGTCCTGGTCCTGGTCCTGGTCCTGGTCCTGGTCCTGGTCCTGGTCCTGGACCTGGAAGTCAGGTCTGGGTCCAGGTTTTTGTTCCAACCAGCAGCAACAACCTGGTTCTACTAATGAAGGCCCTCAGTAATGACACTAGGAATTTTTCTCTGGGAATTTGAGACCTGGAGGGAGTTTACATTTACCACACACACACACACACACACACACACACACACACACACACACACACACACACACACACACACACACACACACACACACACACACACACACATTCTCATCTCAATCACTACTTTATACTCTATCCCCCCCAGGTTCAGTGCCTCTCTGTCATTCTGTTTGTTCTCCCATCCTCCTGTGGAGTCTCATCACCATGGCGATGACCCAGCTGAGGCTGATCTTCTTCATGGGGGCCATGAACAAGATGCTGGAGTTCCTGGTCACTCATGGCGACCCCGACCGTAAGAACAGTCCCGTTGCTATGGTTACTGAACCAACACCAGTAGACGTGTTGGTCAGCTACGTTAAAGAACTGTAGGTGAAGCAATTAAGACAATTAACAAGCAATTAATCTGGCTCAAAACTGACGCTGATGGTGGCAGACGTTTCATTAGAGGAGCATCTTCATCACTGAGCTGTTGTCTCTTTCAGCATCAGCAGAGCTGCAGGAGGACGTGAAGCAACAAGGTGAGTTCCTGTCTGTCCTTCATGCTTTAGTTTTTACAGCACTGTGTTTCAGAAATCTGAGAGTGGGGTTAGCTCAACTCACCTCAATATAGATTAATATTTGATTATAAAAACATGGACCATGGACCCTGGTCCTTGGATCCTGGACCCTGGTCCTTGGACCATGGACCCTGGTCCTTGGACCATGGACCATGGACCCTGGACCCTGGACCATGGACCCTGGTCCTTGGACCATGAACCCTGGTCCTTGGACCATGGACCATGGACCATGGACCCTGGTCCTTGGATCCTGGACCCTGGACCCTGGTCCTTGGACCCTGGACCCTGGTCCTTGGACCTTGGACCCTGGTCCTTGGACCAGGGACCATGGTCCTTGGACCCTGGTCCTTGGACCATGAACCCTGGTCCTTGGACCATGGACCATGGACCATGGACCATGGACCCTGGTCCTTGGATCCTGGACCCTGGACCCTGGTCCTTGGACCATGGTCCCTGGTCCTGATGCATGTGACTACTGTGCCTCCAACAACTCCAAACTTCCAATATTTGCGTTGAGGGCATATAATAAGCAGCTCAGCCTACCTGTCAGGATCCAGTCATTGAATATTGATCAGTGAGGACACTGAGGTTCGGTCCTCAGTATTTTCTCTGGGAATTTGGGACCTGGAGGGTGTTTACAGTCTGAGGCTGATATGTAGTATTTTTAGACCTGGTGTGTGTCCAGTATTTCTTCAGGTCTATGAATATTCTCCTTCTTCCAGGTCTCTGTTCTCTCTCTCAAATTAAATCGTAGACAACGAGACTTGTATTTCCCAGGAAGACATTTCACCACTTATCCAATCAGCTTCATCAGTTCACAGCATCGGCCTCACTAGTCCACACTAGACCAGGCACTGGAGTGAGACCCAAGTATTTAACCTCTGTAGGTGTGTTCCCTAGAGTACCTGTGAAAGTCCTGGTTCAACTGGACCATTCTCAGGCAAAACCTGGTCCACCCAAAGGACAGGGTACCACACAATCACAAAAGCACCCTGATATAGGGTGTAGAGTAGATAAAAATGAGTAGATAAAAATGTTTAAAAATGACAAAATCGTTGCTAAATATATTTGATTTCATCACTTTTGGAATCAGTATCAATAGTGTATGTATATACAGTCCAGGCCAAACGTCTGGACTCACCTTCTGTGTTTTCATGACTATTTATAATGTAGATTCTCACTGAAGGCATCGAAACTATGAATGAACACATGTTCATGGTGTTATGGACTTAACATAGAAGGTGAAATAACTGAAAACATGTTTTATATTCTAGTTTCTTCTAAATAACCATCATTTGATCTGATTGATAAAGCAAGAAATTCCACTAATTAACGCTGATAAGACACAAACCAGTTCAGGTGACGACCTGAAACCTGAAGCAGTAATCAGAGCATATATATATATATATATATATATATATATATATATATATATAGGGGGAAACTATACAACCTTGGATGACCTTGGTGGAGCAGGGGTTAGTGCTGTAGCCTCACAGCAAGAAGGTCTCAGGTTCTAGACCTCCTTGGTCCTGGGTCTGGGACCTTTCTGTGTGGAGGTTCATGTTCTCCCTGTGTCTGGTGGGTTTTCTCCAGGTTCTCCAGCTTCCTCCCACAGTCCAAACACATGCTGAGGTTAATTGGAGACTCTAAATCACCGTAGGTGTGAGTGAATGGTGTGTGTGCCCCACGATTGGTGGAGACTATCTGGGGTGTATCTCTGCCTCTCGCTGTAATGTGCTGGGATTGGCTCCAGCAGACCATGTGATCTTCTTTCACCAGGGGTCACCTGACCCTAATGACCACAACAATGGTCAATGAGACCAGGACTTTCACAGGTACGTTGGTGAACTCTCCCACAGAGGTTAAATTCTGGGTCTCACTCCACCATCTTGGTCAGACTAGTGTGGACTAGTGAGACTGATGCATTCAAACTGAAGAAGCCTCTTGAATTCAAAATGTTAGCAGCACAGAGAGGGTTGTGGGAAATAACTATGATCTAATTTCATGGCCACATTCCTGACATGTGTCTCCTTTTTACTTCCCACCATGTGTAACTGTTGACTTCCCTGTCTTGTTTCCGTCACCAGTCGGCTTCTACTCATCGATCTTCGGTACGATGCAGCTGCTGTGTCTGCTAACCTGTCCTCTGATTGGCTACATCATGGACTGGAGGCTGAAGGACTGTGAAGAGGAAGATGCCACCGCACACACAGAGAAGAGGTGTTTGAGGTTGAGGATTAGACATTTATCCATTGTTGTACCTCAGTTTATGGAAGGATTCTGTTCCATAAAAAATGAGGGACTCAGTCCAGTCCTCTCAGTAGCAGCAGTGTCATACTCTGGTATTGGGACTCTATATATTCCACATCTCTTCCTTAGCCATACGTCTCTTTTTGACATTTGATATTTGTTCCTTTCAGCCCATCAGATCCCCCAAAGAGAGACAGAAAGGTCCAGAAACTGACCAATGCCATGAGAGCTTTCATCTTCACCAACGTCCTATTGGTTGTTTTTGGAATAATTTCCTTGATTGACAATTTGCCGCTACAGGTTAGAAAAATGTTGCACAGGGATACAAAGATGTACAGAGTGATTCCTACATCCTGACACAGCAGGAAGACAAATATACGACACACAGATAAAGAAGCAACACTTTTGTTTTCTAACGCTGTTCTCTGTGTTTTTGTCGCTTGTCAACCAGGTGGTTTCATTTGTTCTACATACCATAGTCCGAGGATTCATCCACTCCTGTTGTGGAGGCCTCTACGCTGCCGTGTGAGTACTGATGTCATTAAAACTAACACCGACTCATCAGAGAACCATTAAATCACTGTGGATTCCTGCAGAGCCATGGAGCTTTATAGCAGTTAGCCATAGCATGTTTAACCCTCTGGTTTTGTTCTAAATTATCATTGACAATCATCTTGTTTGTGGCCAATTAAAAGTCTTTAAACATTTTAAATTCTATGTTATTGATGCGTTAAATCATGCAACTTAGGTAAAATCGGTTGGTCTCGTTCCTGATGTGGTCTGTCTTGGTCTTGGTCTTGGTATTAGACTTGATACTCTGATCTTGGTAGTATCTTGGTTTCTGTTCATGTGGTCTTGACTACAAGTCCAGATAGATTAACACAGAGGTCACCGACCCTGGTCCCGGAGGGTTGGGGTGGGTCCAGGTTTTAGTTCCAACCAGATTCTACTAATGAACCACTAGAGTCATTAATAAGGACCTTCATTAGTAGAATCAGATGTGTTACTGCTGGTTGGAACAAAAACCTGGACCCACACCGGACCTTCCAGGACCAGGACTGATGACCCCTGGATTAACGGATAAAATGGTTTTAAAAAGTAGAAAAGTGGCCACAAATGGCAGATTAATGAATTGATATTGTCACATTTAATGAGCAAGTGATTTATGATGAATCTCCATAACTTCATCCTGCTGTAGATATCCTGCCAACCACTTTGGAACACTGACGGGTCTGCAGTCAATGATCAGCGCCGCGTTCGCTTTGCTCCAACAGCCATTGTTCATACTGATGGTCGGACACCTCAAAGGGGATCCTTACTGGGTAGGGAACACACACACACACACACACACACACTCCCAGAGAAGATAAGAGTGTGTTAATTCATGCAGCAGCAGGTCTCGTGCTGGTTTCTGATGCGTCTCTTCTCAACAACAGATCAATCTGGGCCTCCTCATCTTCTCGTTGGCCGGCTTCCTGTTGCCGGGCTACCTGTTCTATCACCGTAGAAACCTGATCAGGGAAAACGAGAAAAAGCGTGCCGGCCGATTGGCTAAAGAGACGGCGCCTCTGAGCCAATCGTATAGCGGGACCGCTGACGGCCAGGCCAATGGCCACGCAGCGCTCGGATACACAGAAGATAACGGACAAAGTGAATAGATGAGTGAAACGAGCGATTTCTGTAATTGTCGTATATGTGTGAATATTCTGAGGCTGCAACCGGGGGGGGGGGGGGGGGGGGGGGTCAAAATTTATATCTATTTATTTTGCAATGGAACAGGAAGGTACATCTGTGACCTGAAGTCAGGCTTCTTCTCTTTGATTTACTCTTTGATTTGCACCAGATTCCATCACATGATCATTTAAAAACTCACAGCAGGAATGTCGGCCATGTTGCTTCCTGTGTTTTATGGGACTAACTCCTGAAAATGACCCAAAAAGTGACAGTATGTGATGGACCAGTGAACTGCATGCTGGGAAAACCATGACCCCAGCAACAGCTGAAACAGAATTCATGGACCATACATATGTATAGATAGATAGATGATAGATAGATGATAGATAGATGATAGATAGATAGATAGATAGATGATAGATAGATAGATAGATAGATGATAGATAGATGATAGATAGATGATAGATAGATAGATAGATGATAGATAGATGATAGATAGATAGATGATAGATAGATGATAGATAGATAGATGATAGATAGATGATAGATAGATAGATAGATAGATGATAGATAGATAGATAGATAGATAGATAGATGATAGATAGATAGATAGATGATAGATAGATAGATGATAGATAGATGATAGATAGATAGATGATAGATAGATGATAGATAGATAGATGATAGATAGATGATAGATAGATAGATAGATGATAGATAGATAGATAGATAGATAGATAGATGATAGATAGAATAGAATAGAATAGAATAATACAATAAAGGACCTAGTATGCTGCCTTGAGGGACACCACCAGTACAACAACAAACTAATGATAGGTCTAGATATCCCGAGTGGGACCCGAGTGAGTTTAGTGTTGAGTTTTGTTTGGTGCAGGTGGTGGCGCTATAACAGCACATTTTAGGTTTTGGCCGATAACTTTAACCCCACAGTAAGAGAAGTGTAACATGTGCAACACACCACTGCTGCAGCGTTTCAGATGAGTTTCAGATGAGTTTCAGAAGCATCTCAGACACGTTTTCAGACACATTTCATTACAAAATGTTAACATTTTAATAAAGTTAAATAATGCTAAAATCAAGAAAACAATTAGGAAAAAGTAGGATTAGATAAATTGTTCAGGTCAAACAACAAGTCATTGGATTTGTCATTTTCTGAGGTTTTTACCTCACGAGTCAAACACAGTGAGTCAGTCAGACTATAAACGAAACTGTTATTGACCTGTTGAATCTATCGATGCTGCAGATTAGAGCGAAACATTTAGTGAATCTGTCTGTAGAGATAGAGACGTGTACAGTGTTAATAGTGTGTGTGTGTGTGTGTGTGTGTGTGTGTGTGTGCATAAATGATTGAAAAATTCTGGTTTGAACATGTTTCATTCCATGTTTCTGCTTATATAATAAATGGATCAGTGACAAATAATAATCCAGTTTCATCAGGTCTAAATGTAGATTCACGTTGGTCCATTTGTTGCATCACGTTTTACAAAAATCTGGATTTTGTGACATTTTTTTGACACAAAATGTCAAATTTGTGTCATTTGAGTTAAACTGTTAAACTGGTACCAGGTTTTTATGGTTACACCACATCACATCTCTGTCACTGACCCATATATCAAATATATCATATAATATATGAGACAGAAATCTGCAGATTGCTGTATATTTATATATGATAAATCACAGTGGTGAAGTATTTCTGTATCATAAAACAGTTAATCAATACTGTAAATGTAACTGAAATCACAGTATTAATTGATTTTTTATTGTACAATAATCAGCTGATGTAAATACAGCAACAAGGATATTTCATTGATTTTTACCAGAACGGTACCTGCTGCCAGTTAATTACTGTGAAGTTGGAGCTTCTACAGTGAAGGATTGACGCTATTTATTGCATGTCCCTTTTATTGATCCCGGCGTTCCTGTTATTTTGTCCACCCGCCGTGTGTCGTTATCACACGGTTTATCAGAGTTGATGTAAAGACGCCTTCGCTGTAAATAACCAAGAAGAAGAAGAAGCTTTGCTGTTTTCTGATTGATTTGCTGTTACGTTGATTTGTTGTGGAGGAAAATGATAAAAATCAGTAAAATGTTCAATTAAATGAGGTGAAACCACTGAATGAGTTCTTTCTTCTTTGTGATCTATTCATAACACAACCAACAGAATCTGTCTCTGTTAATATATATTAATATTTCACATTAGTCTGAAAGAAAAATGAATCAGCTCAAAGAACAATGAGCTTCCTTCTGTCTTAGAATCTTATAAATCATTGTTTTATTTCTTGTATTATTATGTGAGAGGGATTTAAAATAATAAAACTATGTCATACAAACATTTTTATTAGTTTGACCCCTGATGGGAAACGGGTCATCACCAACTGATCCTTTGTTGTTTTCACTGCCACACACACACACACACACACACACACACACACACACACACACACACACACACACACACACACACACACACACAAATTGTATGATGTATGATTTCCTGGTGGCAGGATTTCAGATTTGTTATTATTTGGTGTGTGTGTGTGTGTGTGTGTGTGTGTGTGTGTGTGTGTGTGTGTGTGTGTGTGTGTGTGTGTGTGTGTGTGAGACACAAAAGAGAGATTTAAATGACAGCAGGGGCCATGAGGATAAGCCCACACAGCTAAACTCCCACACACACACACACACACACACACACACACACACACACACACACACACACAGAAACATACGTTAGTGTGTCAGTGTGTCACATGAGAGGATTAAAACCTCATGTCAGATTATGTTCCGCAGGCTTTCAGAAAATAAAATATCAACAGAGTTCTGGTTCTGTCCAGATTCATGGTTCTACTGTAGAACTGCTACATCACATTAATCACCATCTATTCTGATAATGTAATAATAGATCAGAGTCATTGATTAATTAGTAAATGTGTAAATTCTCTGGTTCCAGCTTCTCTTCTCTGATTATTTCCTGGTTTCTTTAGTCTTTATTATAATAAACTGATGATCTTTGGACAAAAAAAGACATTTTATGTTGAATCTTCATCTTTAATGAAACACTGATCCACATTTAAACCATTTAATGAACCAAACTACTAAAATAATCGTCTCAATAATCAATAGAGCAGCTGAACAGTAGTTAGATCTAATCTATTGGTTCTGGGATGTAATCACGATTTAATGCAATCGTGACGTCACGGGGAGGGTAAGGGTGGAGTCATGGCTGGAAAGCCAATAGGAATCGTCCGCGGCTTGATTGACAGCCTCCTCGACCAATCAGCGGTGTTCGTGTTGCCGGACCCTGCCGGATCAGTGTGGTCCAGACGGACGTGTCGGCCTCCGGGACTCCGGTGCATCTCCGGTGGCTCTGCGAACCGACTCCGCACCGGTCCGGATTCTCGTCGTCCCGTTTTTTTTTTCATCCGTGACTTACCACCGGCGAGAGAAGCCGCGGACGGATTCTCTCCGTTTTAAATAAGTTGTGAGCTAGCAGCTAGCCGCCGTTAGCTTGACGTTGAACCGGAGATGAGCCCGGAACGGAGAGCTGCCGGTAACCAGCCGGCAGAACCGGACCCGTGAAGCCGGTTCTGTGTGTGGTTTAATCTGTAGGCCGGAGACTGGCCGGACCCTCCACCTTCACAGGTGAGTATGCTGCTAGCTGCAGGCTAGGCTAGGCTAGGCTAACCAGTGAAGCTGGGTTAGCTAGCTACCGTTCATACGATAAACTAACGTTACTCCTACTAACGGTATTAATGTGTGTGTGTGTGTGTGTGTGTGTGTGTGTGTGTGTTTCATCTCCACCCTGATTTACTTCATTATTACATTAATTACATTATTCAAAATCATCAGCTGCGTTAAACATATATCACATATACAGTAATACATTACTATAGTAATACAGTACAAATACCATAGTATTGTGTCATCAAACTACTACAGTACAAATATTACTAAAGTAATACATTACCACAGTAATACATTACTTTATTACTATAGTACAAATACACTACCACAGTAATACATCACTATATTACTACAGTTATATATTACAACAGTAATACATTACTATCAACAGCTATTCACATACTACATTAATATATTTAATGCATTACTGCAATATATTACTACTTTAATAAGTATAATACATTACTATGATACTACATTACTACATTAATATATTTAATACATTACTACAGGATACACACCCAGTACTACTGTTACCCCTGGTTACTGTTACCCTTGGTTACTAAATGTTACCCATTGGGTAACGGTCTGTTTCCACTGGACGGATCAGTTCAACTCACCTCCTCTTAACTCACCTGGTCCTTGGTCCTTTGTACCTGGTTCTTTGTACCTGGTCCTTGGTCCATGGTGTATGGTCCTTGGTCCCTGGTCCCTGGTCCTTTGTACCTGGTCCTTGGTCCATGGTGTATGGTCCTTGGTCCCTGGTCCCTGGTCCTTTGTACCTGGTCCTTGGTCCCTGGTACCTGGTCCTTGGTCCCTGGTCCCTGGTCCTTGGTCCATGGTGTATGGTCCTTGGTCCCTGGTCCTTTGTCCCTGGTCCTTGGTCCTTGGTCCTTGGTCCTTGGTCCTTGGTCCCTGGTCCCCTGTCCTTGGTACCTGCTCCCAACAAGCTGAGCATTTGCTTTGACGTGATGTCACCAGGCTGCTGGCCTCTGATTGGCCATAGATGGATGCCTCCTCTGGGTTTCTCCTCTAGACCTCAGGAGAAGGTCCTCACTACGGTTTCAGACATGGTGTTCTTGTTAGCAGCTTATATCAGCATATTTTTTGTATAAGTCTCTTGACTCTTGTGATGATTTTACATGTTTAGCTGCATCAAATTTAAAATTAGCTGCTAAATTTATGTAAAAAATCCAACATTATTTCCATATCAGCATATTTTTTTAGCATATTTTTACCAGCAGGTAATTGATTATTAGTTGTTATATATGGAGAGGCAATTATCTAATACAATAGCAAGTAGATATATTTATATGATCTTTACAATTGTCCCTTAGAGGAGAACCAGAATGCTGATGTGGCCCAGGATGAAACTGAGAAGGCACCAAGTTATAGCTTCCTTTCTCCGGGCTGATTAGTAGAAGCAGATGTTACTGCTTCGTTGGAACAAAAACCTAGAGACACGCCCCCTCTGTCAGAGACACACCCCCTCCTTTTAGAGACACGCCCCCTTCATGCCAGAGGCACACCCCCTCCTTTTAGAGATGCCTCCTCCATTTAGAGACACGCCCCTCTGTCAGAGACACACCCCCTCCATTTAGAGACACGCCCCTTTGTCGGAGACACGCCTCCTCCATTTAGAGACACGCCCCCTCCTTTTAGAGACACACCTTAATGTCAAAGACACGCCCCCTCCATTTAGTGACACACCCCTTAAGGTCAAAGACACGCCTCCTCCTGTCAGACACACCTCCTCCTTTTAGAGACACACCCTCTCCTGTCAATATATTTTTATATTTATAAATTTCAAATATCATTTCAACTGGATTATATGATGATATGA
This sequence comes from Lepturacanthus savala, assembly GCA_030544235.1. Lineage (NCBI taxonomy): Eukaryota > Metazoa > Chordata > Actinopteri > Scombriformes > Trichiuridae > Lepturacanthus > Lepturacanthus savala. Next base: position 290,115 of record CM060466.1, on the reverse strand, counting down.
TTTTGGATCAGTTGCCACATGATTAAAGTTCAGTTAACTGCACAGCCTTATTAGAGTCAGCACAGGTCAGCCTCTCTTCCAGTGAATCTGTAACCAGCCTCTGTGATTTCATTCTCCTGCAGCGTCCTGACCAATCAGACGACCGATCAGCACCGCCACTTCCTGTTTAACACCAGAGGAAAAGTGACTTAAAAACCTGGGAAACCCTCAGGATGCCTCCTTCTTCCTCACAGCATAAGGAAACTGATGGATGTTCTACTGGAATGTGTTAGCAGCAGCAGTGTTAGCAGCAGTAGAGAGGTGGTGGTGGTGGTGGTAGTGTGACGCGGCCACCGTGGGGTCCAGTGATGCCCTGGCTCAGGAAGACCAAGTTGCTGGTCCCGGGTCCGCCTGCAGGCTGCTGGTTCTGATACCGGTCCTGGACTGAGACTTTGGATTACTTATGAGACTGCTGGATCTGAACATCGACCAACAGGATAAAGGGAAGGAAACAGACCCGGGATTCACCAAACACTGACCCGGTCTCACCAACACCCGGTCTCACCGGGACCCGGCCCGGCAGGTGGTCCAGATGATCAGCAGCAGCCATGTGTTGATGGTTATTATGATGTATTCAGGGTTCTGTAGCAGCTTCCACATTCCTACACCATCACGATGGGATTGATCGACATGTCGGGTGGAGCAGAGCTGAACTAGTGTCAGGACCACTCCCTCTCCATCATCCTCCTCCTGCTGCTCCTCCATCCTCCATCCTCCTCTTCATCCTCTTCATCTCTTCATCCTCTTCATCATCCATCTCCATCGTTTCTCCTCTTGAAACAAACTGAGGTCTGATGAAGACTCCCCCAGCCTAGGACCCCCCCCCCCCCCCCCACACACACACACACACCCCTCCAGTGATGCCAGGCGGCAGCAGTAAGAGTGGTGGGCGGGGCCCGTCCTCCTCACCCCTCCCCCACACCGTGGCCCCGCCCACCAGACCCCTGAGACCCTCCCGCTATGTCCCCGTGTCGGCAGCCACCTTCTTCTTGGTGGGATCCACCACACTGTTCTTCTGCTTCACGTGAGTGGAACACACACACTGAAACACACACACACACCCTGAGACACACACACTGAAACACACACACACACACTGAGACACACACACACTGGAACACACACACTGAAACACACACACACCCTGAGACACACACACTGAAACACACACACGCACCCTGAGACACACACACTGAAACACACACACACACACTGAGACACACACACTGAAACACACACACACACACTGAGACACACACACACTGAGACACACACACTGAAACACACACACACACCCTGAGACACACACACTGAAACACACACACACACACTGAGACACACACACACTGAGACACACACACTGAAACACACACACACACACACCCTGAGACACACACACTGAAACACACACACACACACACTGAAACACACACACTGAAACACACACACACACTGAGACACACACACTGAAACACACACACACACACCCTGAAACACACACACTGAAACACACACACACACCCTGAGACACACACACTGAAACACACACAGACACCCTGAGACACACACACTGAAACACACACACACACCCTGAAACACACACACCCTGAAACACACACACACTGAAACACACACACACTGAAACACAAATACTGAAACACACACACACACCCTGAGACACACACACTGAAACACACACACACCCTGAGACACACACACTGAAACACACACACACACCCTGAGACACACACACTGAAACACACACACACACCCTGAGACACACACACTGAAACACACACACACCCTGAGACACACACACTGAAACACACACACACACCCTGAGACACACACACTGAAACACACACAGACACCTGAGACACACACTGAAACACACACACACACACACTGAAACACACACACACACACTGAAACACACACACACCCTGAAACACACACACCCTGAAACACACACACACTGAAACACACACACTGAAACATACACACACACACTGAAACACACACACACACACACTGAAACACACACACACTGAAACACACACACACACTGAAACACACACACACACACTGAAACACACACACACTGAAACACACACACACTGAAACACACACACACACACTGAAACACACACACACTGAAGCACACACACTCTCACACCCTCACACACACATGCATACACACACACACACACACACCATCAACATCCAGCAGGTATAAACAGGTATCAACAGGTATCAACAGGAACCTGTGAGTGAACTCAGCTTCACATCAAACATCATAGAAGCTGCAGCAGTTTTTATTCTGTGATTCACTTTTATTTTTATAATCCTACACTTTGGCAGGTTTGAGCCGACAGACTCGTTGCCATGACAACAGCTTCCCTATCCAGATAAATAGAAATAGATAATAGAAACTCATGTTAATGCTCAGTAGTTCACACATATGGTTTTAATGTATGTGTAATGTAATGTGCTGTAATGTAACCAGCTGTAATGTAACCAGCTGTAATGTGCTGTAATGTAACCAGCTGTAATGTGCTGTAATGTAACCAGCTGTAATGTGCTGTAATGTAACCAGCTGTAATGTAACCAGCTGTAATGTGCTGTAATGTAACCAGCTGTAATGTAACCAGCTGTAATGTAACCAGCTGTAATGTGCTGTAATGTAACCAGCTGTAATGTAACCAGCTGTAATGTAACCAGCTGTAATGTAACCAGCTGTAATGTAACCAGCTGTAATGTGCTGTAATGTAACCAGCTGTAATGTAACCAGCTGTAATGTAACCAGCTGTAATGTAACCAGCTGTAATGTAATGTGCTGTAATGCTGTAATGTAACCAGCTGTAATGTAACCAGCTGTAATGTAACCAGCTGTAATGTAATGTGCTGTAATGCTGTAATGTAACCAGCTGTAATGTAACCAGCTGTAATGTAATGTGCTGTAATGTAATGTGCTGTAATGTAATGTGGTATAATGCTGTAATGTGGTGTTCCAGGTGTCCGTGGCTATCAGAGCGGTTTTCTGTAGCTGTTCCAGTCTATAATGGCGTCATCTTCCTGTTTGTGTTGGCCAACTTCTGCATGGCCACCTTCATGGACCCAGGCATCTTCCCCAGAGGTGTGTGTGTGTGTGTGATTTATTTATTTATTGAATAAAACTATAATTTAATTTTTAAAAATGACTTTCATTGCCTTGTGTGTGTGTGTATAGCTGAGGAGGATGAAGATAAAGAGGATGACTTCCGGGCTCCTCTCTATAAGACGGTGGAGATCAGAGGGATCCAGGTGAGGATGAAGTGGTGTTCTACCTGTCGCTTCTACAGACCTCCACGCTGCTCCCACTGCTCTGTCTGTGACAACTGTGTAGAGGTACGAAACACACACACACACACTGATACACACACGCTGATACACACTGATACACACACACACTGATACACACTGATACACACACACACTGATACACACTGATACACACACACGCTGATACACACACATTAATACACACACACACTGATACACACTGATACACACACACTGATACACACTGATACACACACACGCTGATACACACTGATACACACACACTGATACACACTGATACACACACACGCTGATACACACACATTAATACACACACACACTGATACACACTGATACACACACACTGATACACACTGATACACACACACGCTGATACACACTGATACACACACATTAATACACACACTGATACACACACATTAATACACACACACACTGATACACACTGATACACACACTGATACACACACACTGATACACACACATTAATACACACACACACTGATACACACTGATACACACACATTAATACACACACTGATACACACACATTAATACACACACACACTGATACACACACATTAATACACACACACTGATACACACTGATACACACACATTAATACACACACTGATACACACACACACTGATACACACTGATACACACACATTAATACACACACTGATACACACACACACTGATACACACACATTAATACACACACATTAATACACACACTGATACACACACACACTGATACACACACATTAATACACACACACACTGATACACACTGATACACACATTAATACACACACACACTGATACACACTGATACACACATTAATACACACACACACTGATACACACTGATACACACATTAATACACACACACACTGATACACACTGATACACACACATTAATACACACACTGATACACACTGATACACACATTAATACACACACACACTGATACACACTGATACACACACATTAATACACACACACACTGATACACACTGATACACACACATTAATACACACACTGATACACACTGATACACACATTAATACACACACACACTGATACACACTGATACACACACATTAATACACACACTGATACACACATTAATACACACACACACTGATACACACTGATACACACACATTAATACACACACACACACTGATACACACTGATACACACACATTAATACACACACACTGACACAAACACTGATACACACATTAATACACACACACACACACTGATACAAACACTGATACACACACATTAATACACACACTGATACACACACATTAATACACACACACTGACACAAACACTGATGCACACATTAATACACACACACACACACTGATACACACACTGATACACACACATTAATACACACACTGATACACACACATTAATACACACACTGATACACACACATTAATACACACACACACACTGATACACACTGATACACACACATTAATACACACACACACTGATACACACTGATACACACACATTAATACACACACTGATACACACTGATACACACATTAATACACACACACACTGATACACACTGATACACACACATTAATACACACACTGATACACACTGATACACACATTAATACACACACACACTGATACACACTGATACACACACATTAATACACACACACACACTGATACACACTGATACACACACATTAATACACACACACTGACACAAACACTGATACACACATTAATACACACACACACACACTGATACAAACACTGATACACACACATTAATACACACACTGATACACACACATTAATACACACACACTGACACAAACACTGATACACACATTAATACACACACACACACACTGATACACACACTGATACACACACATTAATACACACACTGATACACACACATTAATACACACACTGATACACACACATTAATACACACACACACACTGATACAAACACTGATACACACATACATTCAGAAACACACACAAATACACACTTATACACGCACAGAAACACACACACACACACACACACTCATATACACACACACACTAATACACACTGATACACACACACAGCTTTTGATATCAGAGGAATTCCACTGCATGTGCTTTCATTTAAAAAAAGACAAATATCGAATAAATACCTGGATTTATACTGTTTTTGTTTTTAAAATGATTCTCGTTCATGTTCAGACTGATATAAATTTAACAGAATAGAATTAACCTGTGTGAAATGTGTGGGTCTGGATTAAATATATATATATGTGTGTGTGTGTGTGTGTATATGTCATTGACTGTACATGCTGAACAGTTGTGTGACTCATTTGAGCAGACATGTCCCTGAAGCCTCTGACCTCTGACCCGTTGTGTCAGGACTTTGACCACCACTGTCCGTGGGTCAACAACTGCATCGGCAGGAGGAACTACCGCTACTTCTTCCTGTTCCTGCTGTCGCTGACGGCCCACATCATGGCCGTGTTCGGCTTCGGGCTCCTCTTCATCCTCTACCACCGCCACAGCATCGACCGCCTGCACGCCATCGTCACGTATCCTTCACACCTGATAGGAGCTTCACTCCACCTTCTCTCCACCTTCACTCCTCCCTCCCTCCTCTCTCCCTCCTCTCTCCTCTCTCCTCCCTCCCCCCTCTCTCCTCCCCCCTCTCTCCTCCCTCCCTCCTCCCTCCTCTCTCCTCCCCCCTCTCTCCTCCCTCCCTCCTCCCTCCTCTCTCCTCCCCCCTCTCTCCTCCCCCCTCTCTCCTCCCCCCTCTCTCCTCTCTCCTCTCTCCTCTCTCCTCCATCCTTCCCTCCATCCTTCCCTCCCTCCCTCCTCCCTCCTCTCTCCTCTCTCCTCTCTCCTCCCTCCTCTCTCCCCCCTCTCTCCTCCCCCCTCTCTCCTCCCTCCCTCCTCCCTCCTCTCTCCTCCCCCCTCTCTCCTCCCTCCCCCCTCTCTCCTCTCTCCTCCCCCCTCTCTCCTCTCTCCTCTCTCCTCCCTCCTCTCTCCTCCCTCCCTCCTCTCTCCTCCCTCCCTCCTCTCTCCTCCCTCCCTCCTCTCTCCTCTCTCCTCCCTCCTCTCTCCTCCCTCCCTCCTCTCTCCTCCCTCCCTCCTCTCTCCTCTCTCCTCTCTCCTCTCTCCTCTCTCCTCCCTCCTCCCTCCTCTCTCCTCTCTCCTCCCTCTCTCCTCCCTCCTCTCTCCTCCCTCCCTCCTCCCTCCTCTCTCCTCTCTCCTCTCTCCTCCCTCTCTCCTCTCTCCTCTCTCCTCTCTCCTCCCTCTCTCCTCTCCCCTCTCTCCTCTCTCCTCCCTCCCTCCCTCTGTATTCCTTGACTCTACCAGCCTGGCTGTAATGTGTGTTGCTGGCCTGTTCTTCATTCCTGTTGCTGGACTCACAGGGTTCCACATCGTCCTCGTGGCCAGAGGAAGAACCACCAATGAACAGGTAGGACTGTCCAGCTGTTTTTAGACTAAATGAGATCTCATCTCTTTTTGTGTCCTGCCTTTCAAATTAAAAGCCTCCTCCTCTTTCATTCAGGTCCATCCCTATGTGGATCAGGTCTAATTTTGATGAAAAGAAACGATTGGTTCTTTTCTTTGTCTCCAGGTCACGGGGAAGTTCCGAGGCGGCGTGAACCCCTTCACCAACGGCTGCTGGAGGAACGTCTCCCACGTCCTCTGCAGCTCCCAGGCCCCCAGGTTGGGATTGACTCCCTCGGTCCTCATGGGCGTGTGAGTGGTGGTCTCCACTCAGCTGTTAAACAGCATCTCTGTTCTCTCTGCAGGTACCTGGGCAGGAAGAGGTGTGTTCAGAGTGTGTGTGTGCAGCCTCCGTTTCTACGGCCACAGCTGACTGAAGCCCAGCTGGCTGCAAAGATCCTGGACAACGGCATCCAGGGAGACCTGCACCGGGTAAGACCTGCACCGGGTAAGACCTGCGCAGGGTGAGACCTGCACAGGGTGAGACCTGCGCAGGGTGAGACCTGCACAGGGTGAGACCGACAAAAATCACAGAAGTGAAGCAGAACCAAAGACTCCCAAACCCACAAAAAACCAACTGAAACCTCATATTCACTCCACAGACCACTCCGAACCAAAACAGCAGCACGATAGTTTGTCCCTGAGTGTCGTCTCTTCCTGTGTCTCACCTTTCAAATTAAAAGCCTCCTCCTCTTTTGTTAATGTCCAGCCTTATACACAGCCAGCCAATCAGAGCTGACCCCAAACATCCAGCTCCTCCCTTTCATCCTCATCCCCTGTCTTCTTCTGTGGTTCCAGTCCAAGTCCAGCCTGGAGATGATGGAGAGCCAGTCGTGTGACGCCGAGCCGCCGCCGCCTCCTAAACCGGAGCTGCGATACCCCGGGATCACCCGGGGCAACACGGAGGGTAAGCCCCCCCCCCCCCCCCAACAACAACAACATGTAGTCTGTCTCCAGGCTGAAGGTGTAACCCTGTCCTCCTCCCTGTAGAGTGCAGCCTGCTGAACAAAGCCCCGCCCACTCCCACCATGTACAAGTACCGGCCCAGCTACAGCCCCGGCAAGAACCACACGGCCCTCACACACGCCTACGCCAACCAGGTAACACACACACACACACACACACACACACAGGGGAAGCACAACTCCACTCAAATCATTATCATTGATTATTTTGGTCAATATTGAAAGTTCCACGATGCATTTATTCAGCAGGAGTGACTGGGCTTTAGTTTAGTTGTTGTCTTTTATTTAACTCACACATTAAAAGCTAAAGACCAGCAGAAAAACACAGGTAGTCCCTGTCAACAACAAAAAATAAGTCTGATAAAATACAAACACAGATATATTATTATTAAAACATTACTGTTTTAATAATGAGAGGAGGTAGAAAAATATCTCTTATATCAAGCTGCACCATCATGGCTCTAGTTAGAAGTGAGATGTCCCATGAAATAATCAAAATATAATAATCAACAACACCATTTGACATTTATTGTAAACAACAAAACAAAAATAGTGATTTTTGTAAATTAAAAGGAGACACATGGACTTTTAAATAACCAGGAAGCAGCATAAATGTGTACGTTTCTGTACATGTAGACCTGATGCTTCTTAAAACAGGATTTTTTTCTGACTTTCTCATTTTGGGTTAGGGCTCATCTCGCTTGCTCTTCACTTGCGATTTTGCATAATTGTCACATAAATCGCAACTAGAATTGAATTAACTGCACAGCCTTACTCATGTAATAAAGTGTGTGTGTGTGTGTGTGTGTGTGTGTGTGTGTGTGTGTTTCTCCGTCCTGTTTCTTTTATCTCTTTGATTTCTGTCTAATGCATCTCCCTTTTTTTGTTTTTTTGTTTTTCCCTTTGACTTCCTGTCGGCCATCTTGGTTTGGTTTCTCAGTGGCTTTCAGTTGATCAGTATCAGTAAGTGGTTGTTCTGACAGCATCGTTGTCTCTGTTTCTCTGCTGCTTCTGGACGTGGGTGAAATACGGCTCCTTAAACTGTGACATCAGTGTATGAATTCACAGATGAGGTGGTATTTGTACCCATGTCTGGTCTGTTTCTACCCACGTGTCAATCCTTCCATCTCCTTTCAGTTGTTTTTCTCCTTTGCCATAGAAATATGATTAAACTGTTCCCGTGTAGCTTCAATCCAGTATTATTACTCAACATGTGGTACCATTCTGTGGCATTTCAGCAAACACACCGACAAGAACACATGTAACTGGGCCTGTGTGAGAGAGATCCAGGATTCATAGACGAGTTTCTACATCCGATAACTAGTTCTAAATTTGATATATTTAATATATTTAATATATTCAGTCAGTCGACTGTTATCAGACTGAAGGTTCAGGACAACTCCTCATACTGAGCTGCCCTCCAGCAGGTATGATGGGAACTCACCCCGACCCTGAAAGACTCACCCCGACCCTGAAAGACTCACCCAGACCCTGAAAGACTCACCCAGACCCTGAAAGACTCACCCCGACCCTGAAAGACTCACCCAGACCCTGAAAGACTCACCCAGACCCTGAAAGACTCACCCAGACCCCGAAAGACTCACCCCGACCCCGAAAGACTCACCCAGACCCCGAAAGACTCACCCAGACCCCGAAAGACTCACCCCGACCCTGAAAGACTCACCCCGACCCTGAAAGACTCACCCAGACCCTGAAAGACTCACCCCGACCCCGAAAGACTCACCCAGACCCCGAAAGACTCACCCAGACCCCGAAAGACTCACCCAGACCCCGAAAGACTCACCCCGACCCCGAAAGACTCACCCAGACCCCGAAAGACTCACCCAGACCCCGAAAGACTCACCCAGACCCCGAAAGACTCACCCAGACCCCGAAAGACTCACCCCGACCCCGAAAGACTCACCCCGACCCCGAAAGACTCACCCCGACCCCGAAAGACTCACCCCGACCCCGAAAGACTCACCCAGACCCTGAAAGACTCACCCAGACCCCGAAAGACTCACCTAGACCCCGAAAGACTCACCCAGACCCTGAAAGACTCACCCCGACCCCGAAAGACTCACCCCGACCCCGAAAGACTCACCCCGACCCCGAAAGACTCACCCAGACCCCGAAAGACTCACCCCGACCCCGAAAGACTCACCCCGACCCCGAAAGACTCACCCCGACCCCGAAAGACTCACCCCGACCCCGAAAGACTCACCCCGACCCCGAAAGACTCACCCCGACCCCGAAAGACTCACCCCGACCCCGAAAGACTCACCCCGACCCCGAAAGACTCACCCCGACCCCGAAAGACTCACCCAGACCCTGAAAGACTCACCCCGACCTCGAGTCCCGTCCCTTGTAGCAAAGGGAGGTTTACTGCTGCTTCTATTTGCTCAGCTTCTTGTTTCTTTTCCCTCTCTCCTCTTCCTCCTCCTCCTCTTCCTCCTCCTCCTCCTCCTCCAGTTAAGTCGTGGGGAGAGTGTTGGCAGTGCCAGGGACTCCTCCTCCTCCACCTCCTCCCTCCTCCAGTCCAGCCAGCAGCCTGGTTTCCGCTCCCAGCCCAGCCTGGACCGCCGGGACACGTCGTGTGACAGAGTGGCGAGCGGCGGCGGAGGAGGAGGCGGGGAGAGGAGGGAGGGAGTTAGGGAGGCGGGAGGAGGCGGCATCCCTGGCTACTCCCTCGGCGGGCGCTCCTACCCCTCCTTCTCCGACCACGCTGTCCTATCAGGGACGGCGTCGCGGTCTTCCAGTTCCACGCACACGTCGGCGGGCACCGCACACGTCTCCGAGGCGACCATGACCTCGGCCAGCTTCAAGAGTTTAGCCAATCAGACGCCGCCGCCTCACCACCCGTCCCGCAACGGAAGCTTGTCCTACGACAACTTGCTAGCGGGCGACGGCCTGGACACAGGAGTGGCGGCAGGTCCGGTCGCCCCTGAGGTTTCCTCCGGGAGACCCTGCACGCCGGCGGCCGGCGACTACAGCTCGCCGTTCTTGTCGTCGCAGCAGAGAGACGCCGAGCTGCTCTCCCAGTCCTCCCAGTCCCCCCACCACCACCACCACCGCTCCTCCCACCACCACCACCCCTTCCTCCACCGCTCCTCTTCCTCCACGTCCTCCTCGCCACCGCCTCCCCCCGAGAGGGAGCGCCTGCTGGGCGACGCCCACCCCCCCGTCCGCCAATCAGGGCTCTGCCCCGCCCCCTTCCTCTGCCCCGCCTCCCCCACACCACCACCACCACCACCACTCCCACCACCACCACCACCACTCCCATCACCACCACCACCACTCCACCTCCTCCTCCACCTCCTCGCGCCCTCCCCGCTTCGCCGCCGCGCCCCCCCACCACGCCTACCCCTACCGCACCCGCTCCACCGACGCCCCGCTGGGCTCCTCCACCTCCTCCACCACCCACCCGCCCCGCTCCCCACACCCGCCGCCTCTGGGCAAGTCGCTGTCCTACTCCAGCGCCGCCGCCGCCGAAATGCAGTACCGGCTGGTCCGAAAGGCGTCGGCATCGGCCGGAGCGAACGCAGCTGGGGTGGGAGGAGGAAGCGGAGGGATGGGAGGCGGAGGAGGAGGAGTACAAGCACAGAAGTGAGTATGAGTTTCGCCTTTTGTCAGGACGATTGGTTTGCTGCTAACCCTGAAAAAACCTGCCCGTCTGAAACCTGAACACCTGACTGACTCCTCCTCCTCTCCCCTCTCGCTCCTCCCTCCTCCTGCCAGGTTTCCTGTGAGTTCCTCCTTCTTCTCCCTTTGCTCGTCTTCCATTGGCCTGTCTCGTCTCTCGCTGTCAGTGTTTGTGACGTCATCACAGTCGCCCGTTTGGACTCTAGGTCACTTCATCCTTCACAGATTAGATGGAAACAGTGAAACTCTGAGAACATTACAAACCTCATAACAATTTCAATGATTAGTCCATTAACAATTAATCACAAAATGGTGTAAAATACATCAATCACCAACTATTCTGATAATTAATGGATTAGAGTCATTGATTAATCAGTAAATGTGTAAATTCTCTGGTTCCAGCTTCTCTTCTCTGATCATTTCCTGGTTTCTTTAGTCTCTATAATAATAAACTGATGATCTTTGGGTTTTAGGTTGAATCTTCACCAACATTCCATGTTTTACACCATACAGTGTTCCTTTGATGAACTAAACTACTGATTAATTGTTATAATAATCAATAGTTTAATTGAATAGTGGTTACATCACATCATTCATCATAGTTTAGGAAGTTTGTCCAATCAGGAAACATCAAACCAACTAAAGCATCACATTTGTTTTGAGAAACCTTGTGACGCCATTTGAGCTTTGAGTAAAATATTAATAAAGTAATGAGACATGCAGGTAATATATATATTTATATATATTTATATTTATATGAAGACAGAACCAACCATTTATATTTCCTGAAAAACTGTGTTACAAGGTTTTTCACCAGCAGACGATTTTTGCTTCAAAGACATGATTTAAATGTGCAAACAGTAGTTTTGTAAATAACATCAGTCAATGGGAGTAACCTCATGAATCCAGGTTTTATTCTAGTTTTATTATCAGTAGATTGTATAAAACCAACCGGACCAGCATTCATGCTACTAGTAGAAAGGTGAGTTTGGCCTCGTTGTCCTGTTGAAACTCACATTTCAAGGCCATTTTCTCTGTATTCTGATATAAACTGACCCCTGGTCTGTTTGTAGTGAATAGTTTAGTTTGTTTGTAGATATTTATTAGAACACACACCTTTCTACTAGTAGCATGAATGCTGGTGATAAGGAAACTATAATACAACCTGGATTCATGAGGTTAGTCCCATTGATGTTATTCTAAACAACAGGTGCTGATATTAGTGTTTGTTGTTTGTAACAACGTGTGTGTGTGTGTGTGTGTGTGTGTGTGATTATTATTTTTATTTCACTGCATTTTTTATCCTGAATCAAACTGTGAAGGAAAATGTCTCAATTTGTATTTACTTTATAGAAAATGAAGAAAAATTAATATTGTTATAAACAGTTTATAACACCGGGTGATGTTATAAACTACACCGGGTGATGTTATAAACTACACCGGGTGGTGTTATAAACTACACCGGGTGGTGTTATAAACTACACCGGGCGATGTTATAAACTACACCGGGCGATGTTATAAACTACACCGGGCGGTGTTATAAACTACACCGGGCGGTGTTATAAACTACACCGGGCGGTGTTATAAACTACACCGGGCGGTGTTATAAACTACACCGGGCGACGTTATAAACTACACCGGGCGATGTTATAAACTACACCAGGCGTTATAAACTACACCGGGTGGCGTTATAGACTACACCGGGTGTTATAAACTACACCGGGTGGCGTTATAAACTACACCGGGCGACGTTATAAACTACACCGGGCGACGTTATAAACTACACCGGGCGACGTTATAAACTACACCGGGGGGTGTTATAAACTACACCGGGTGGCTTTTATCAGGTAGTTTACCTGTAGTTTCCTCTCTGAGGAGGATCCTCAACAGCAGGATCCAGGTCCAGGTCCTGGCTGGATCCTGGTTTGGGTTCAGGTTTTGGGTTTAGATGGTGACCCTGATGGTTTCTGTGTGTTTTTGTGTTTTTTTTAAACCAGGGTTGATCTGGTCCAGGTGAACCCTCTGAGCCGGGTCAACGGGGGCCAGCCCTTCTCCTCCCCCTTCTCCTCTTCCTGCTCCGCCCCCTCCTCCCCCTCTCACCCAATCAGTGTGTCCGCCCGGCCCGGGGCGGCCTATCCCGGCTCGGCTCTGACGCGGAGCTCCGCCCACAAGTCCCAGGGGGTGAAGAAGACCACGGGGGTCGGTGGGACCACCTACGAGATTTCAGTGTGACCGCTGGGCGGCCTCCGGCTCCAGGACCAATCAGAGGACAGGACCGGGACTATTTCATCTACGTGTCCCTCCTCCTCATTAACTAAATGACAGGAAGACCTGGACCTGGACCAGGACCAGGACCTGCTGCACTGGGCTGTTTGTGGTTTTTAAAAGTTTTTTTGGATCTGGACCAAAAGGTTTCTGTGGGTCTGACGGTAGGATGGGGGTCAGGTCTCATTAGCTCCGTCCTCACCAAGACCACCGAGCATCTCTGGATCCGGGTCCACGAGGATCCAGATCAGGACCAGGGACCAAGGTCCGGATCTTAAAATCCACGTCTGGTGCCAATATTTAATGTTTTCACATCTTCCACACGAACGTTCATGAAACCACAACGAGCATGAAGATGATGATGAAGAAGAACCCATCGTGGATCTGAGGACCAGGATCTGGATCCACCACCGTTCAGGACTCCAGAGACCGCTACAATCCAGGACTTGGACCAGTCCTTCACGTCGTGACCCCGTTATAAACGTCTTAAAATCCTCGCCGTTGTTTCCCGTTGTCGTGGCGACAGATTCCCGTGAACTCTTTGCTCGTTGCCTCCCGGTCGTCGTGGAAACGCCCAGTGACACGTTGCCATGGGAACCGCCTCACCTCCTCAGAAAGAGGAAAGAGACTCCGGTTTATTCCTGGATGTGAATATGATTCCATGTTTGTACAGGATGAAGATGATGATGATGATGATGATGATGATGATGATGATGTGATTTTAAATGTGCTTTTTTTTATTTGATTTTCTTATTTTTTTATTTTAAGGCGACTGCAGCGGCGACGTCTCCGCTCTGATTGGCTCAAGACCAACAGACTTTACTAGGAAATGAATTCCTCGAGCAGTTGCCTTGAAAATTCAAGTGTTGTGTTTTTTTTATTTCATCTATTTAATTTGAAATCGTTTTGTATGAATTTATATGGAAACATAGCTATAAGTGAATGAAAAGGTTTTTAATATCGATGATGAACCTCCTGCTTTTTCTCAGAAAGTCCAGAACATTCCGGAAAAAACTCAAATGAAACCTGGTTCTAAGTCGGACCAGACGCCTCGTTTACAACATCATTAGTTAATTAACATCAACACTTAACGTATTCATGAAGCTCCTTTAATATGAAATAAGAGATAAACTGGTGCTGAAACTCCTACACATTCATTACATGTGGACTGAAATGTTTATTTCTGGTCCTTTTGAGGATTATTGATGAAAACCCCCAGAAATAGTTCATGATTTATTGTTTGATCATAAACTCAGGCGATAATTTAGGAATAAATTTGCAATATTCAAAGTTCATGATTGTCAGAGAAATAAAAGAAGGTTGTGATTATTAGAAATTACAAGAAGCTCTGAGCTGCATTTAAAAGATGAAATGAGGAACGTGAAGATTTCTTCTAACATCAGAACATCCTGAGAATAAACTTGTTTTAATTAAAATAAGTTAATGATTGAGTTCAAACTAAATCCAGTTTCTATGTTTTTCCTTCCAGGAACTTTGAACCCGTTGGAGACGACTCAGTTTAATATTAATATATTATAATATATTATAATATATTATAATAACATTAACCCGTTTCATCTCTTAATGAGACAATCAGCAAATTAGTTGATTAATCAATTATTGAAATGATCAATCAATTAAGAAGCTGGAACCAGAGAATGTGGACTGATAAATGATCAATAGAACAGTTGGAAACTAATTAATTTCTCTGCATTCAATGAGTGCAGCGGCTGACGTTTATTTTATTTCCTCCTGTTTTAAACAGCAGAGAAAAAATAAACGAATAAACAAAAATATTCTGTTTATTTTGAAAAACAGAACCAACAGAGTGAGAGCTCCTTGTTGTAACTTTTATTTCACATCTTTGATCACGTTAATCAGCAAATAAACTTCCAGCGTCAGAGGATCCCTCTGGTCCAGCTCTATGCAGACCTGAATGCTGGTGTTTATCTGTGACATCACAAATACAGCAGCTGGTCGTGTTGCTGCAACTGGAGGTTTGATTAAAGCTGCAGGTGAATGTTAGCGAGCACGTTTCCCCAGGATGTTCCAATCAAAGACCTGATGTAAGTGTACTGTACAGCTGTGTGTGTGTGTGTGTGTGTGTGTGTGTGTGTGTGTGTGTGTGTGTGTGTGTGTGTGTGTGTGTGTGTGTGTGTGTGTGTGTGTGTGTGTGTGTGTGTGTGTGTGTGTGTGTGTGTGTGCGTGCGTGTGTGCGTTGAAGAGCTGGAAGATTGATAATAAACTTCAGATAAAGAAATGAAATATTTGTTTTCTGTAGCTTCATTTAAATAAGATTATTTCCTGTTGCTGCAGTTTAACATAACCAATAAACTCTAAGGCTCATGATCTGTTTTAAATCATCTTTATGATATAAATTCAATATAAATTCAATATAAATTCAGAATATAAATGCACATTTGTGATATAAATTCAGTGCATTTTGACATTTCACCACCAGAGGGCAGTAAAACATTTCACATCTTTTTATTCTAATTTAAAAACAACCAAGACATTTTCATGTTTCAGTGATTGAATGTTTTCAATCATATTGTTGAAATTACTTTTTTTCTTCTTACATCATCTGCTGCTGTTATATATAACAGCAGCAGCATATTTATATTTCTTTAAATAAAAATGCATTTGTAAGCGTTTGACGAGAGAAAAAAAGTCAGAAAAATCAAAGTGATGTGCAGATTTTTATTTTTTATTTTATTTTGAATAACAGATCTCTGACGTCTGAGGTGTTCAAAGGCCAGACGCCTCAAAACGGAAAAAACTTACAAAACTTTCAAAATAAGAGTAACTGTACATAAAAAAAATTAGTAAAACAAGGAATTAACAGCAGTTAAGCTCAAATAAAACAGGAATGTTACTGTGGAGCAAAAGAAAGAAAATTCACATTTACTGATCTGATCATTTATATATAATTATATATAAATACATCTCAGATTATTAACAGCTGCAAACATGCTGATCAGATTTATAGAAGCTCTGAACTCATCTGATTGGCTGATTAATTCATTTCATTAGAAACACTAACGAGTTCTGATTAGTTCATATGTGTAAATTAATTCATTATATGGGTCTAATCATCAGTTTCATGTGTTTCAGGTGTTGGACAGGCGCCGGTCCCCGCAACGTAGGTGTTGGACAGGCGCCGGTCCCCGCAACGTAGGTGTTGGACAGGCGCCGGTCCCCGCAACGTAGGTGTTGGACAGGCGCCGGTCCCCGCAACGTAGGTGTTGGACAGGCGCCGGTCCCCGCAACGTAGGTGTTGGACAGGCGCCGGTCCCCGCAACGTAGGTGTTGGACAGGCGCCGGTCCCCGCAAGGTCAGATAAACGTACGAGTGTGTGCGAGAGAGACAGACAGAATTGGAGGATTTTTAAAACGATTCTTGATTTAAATGGATGTTTGTTGTTTTCATTAATACGACCTGAAACTGAATATTTATTTACATGGAAACGTCCAGAAAACAAGTAATTAATTAGTTATTAATTAATTAATTACTGTCAATCAAACACTGCAACAGGAAATAAAAGGTCAGTCTGTCTAATGACGTCTCAACAACAACAGGATGACTCGGGTGTTTCCTAGCAACAAGGGTCTGGCTGGTTGTCATGGAGACACGCAACCAAAAAATAAAGGAATCAAAGGAAATAAAAGTCCATTAAAGTGTTAATTAAACAGCTGATTCTAGAGTTTTAACTTCAGTTCACATTAAAACAGATGAGGATAAAAATCTGAAGTAAAATAAAACTAAACAACGACGAGTAGCATCAACGTTAGCGTTAAACAGTAACAGCAGAAACCGGACCAGGTCTCAGAGAAACCGGACCAGGTCTCAGAGAAACCGGACCAGGTCTCAGAGAAACCGGACCAGGTCTCAGCCGGATCCTCGTGGTCCTGTTACTGTTGCCGTGGTAACGGTGAGTCCCTCTGGTAACAGGATGACGTGGTCTGGACCCGGTCCGGCTCTATTTGTCCTTTTTGGACTCGGAGGGGTCCTGCTGGGACTCGGCGGCAGCGGACCGGTCCTGGTCCTGGTCCTCCTCCTCTTCGGGGACCGGGGGGAAGGGCTGTGATTGGCTGAGCTGGTCCACTTTGGACTTGTGGAGCTTCTTGGATTTCTGGTAGAGTTCGTTGAGGTTGAATTCTCGGATGATGTTCTCCTGGAGGACCAGAGAAGACCAGAAAGGACCAGAAAGGACCAGGGAAGACCAGAGAGGACCAGAGAAGACCAGAGAAGACCAGAGAGGACCAGAGAAGACCAGAGAAGACCAGAGAAGACCAGATCAACGTTAAATGTTGGTTATTTATGAGCTAAAATGTCAAAATAAGATTAAATGAACATAAAACACTAATGAATCAGACGAAGAGCAGCAACAACAGTAAAACCATTAAATGTTGGTAATTTACGACGTTTACTTGATGCACCTGAACGCACCATTAATTTACATTAAATATCAGATAAATTAATCAGTCGAAGCTTCGATGACAAACATTAAACAGTTCATCCTTTAATTTTTAGTTTAATTTACTTTTCCTCATTTTAACTGTTTTTAAATCATTTTACTGTTGACATCGTTTGTTTTTTTAGTTTTTTCCATATTTTTGTTTTATTTTTTTTTAATTATTACTTTCATATATTTTTAGATTTTATTATTTTCTTAATATGAACTTTTTTTTTTTTTACTTTTTTCATAATTTGAACTAGTTTTACTTCTTCCTACTCCTTTTCCAGCACTTTATTTATGTATTTATTATTATTATTTATTGGTTTGATTGATTTTCGGTTTATTGCTTCCTGTCTTCCTCTTCTTTCATTTATCTATTTATTTATTTTATGTTTTTTCTGTAATTGTCATGTTCAGAATAAAAATTCAACATCAAATAATCGTATTTTTTATATTAAACATCCCGTAGGACATAAAGAACTGATCCCACCCAGCCGACCCGTGACCTCTGACCTCAGTGAAGCTCCAGGACACGGCCCGACCCTTCTTGTCCACCTGGGGGCGCCGCATCACCTCCTTCCCTCCCTGGAACAGCAGCAGCGACGGCAGCTGCTTGGACAGCGGCGACGCCGACACTTTAAACCTGCAGCGACATTTACAGGTGTGAGGGATCCTGACTCACATCAACCCTGACCCTGACTCTGACCCTAACTCTGACCCTAACTCTGACCCTAACTCTGACCCTAACTCTGACCCTGACCCTAACTCTGACCCTAACTCTGACCCTGACCCTAACTCTGACCCTAACTCTGACCCTGACCCTAACTCTGACTCTGACCCTAACTCTGACCCTGACTCTGACCCTGACCCTAACTCTGACCCTGATCCTGACCCTAACTCTGACCCTGACCCTAACTCTGACTCTGACCCTAACTCTGACCCTGACTCTGACCCTGACCCTAACTCTGACCCTGATCCTGACCCTCTGATGTTAGAAAGTCGTTTACAGAGTTTACGTCATGGAGAAGGTGAAGAAATGGATGAAAAGATAAAAGATCAAATAAAATGAAATAAAGAAATGAAGTGACAGAGGAGGAGAAACAGGAAGTAGACGTCTCACCTCTTAGAGACGTCGCCATAGCGACCGATGTCAACTTTACCGAACTTCAGCCCCGCGCAATTATACCTGCAGCGAGAGAGGAGGCCGTGATGTTGTGATGTCACAATGTCAGGATGCTGTGATGTCATGTTATGATGTTGTGATGTCATCTTGTGATGTTGTGATGTCATGTTATGATGTTGTGATGTCATGTTGTGATGTTGTGATGTCATGTTGTGATGTTGTGATGTTGTGATGTCATGTTGTGATGTCACAATGTCAGGATGCTGTGATGTCATGTTATGATGTTGTGATGTCATGTTGTGATGTTGTGATGTTGTGATGTTTTGATGTTATGATGTCATGATGTCATGTTGTGATGTCATGTTATGATGTTGTGATGTCACAATGTCAGGATGCTGTGATGTCATGTTATGATGTTGTGATGTCATGTTGTGATGTCATGTTGTGATGTTGTGATGTCATGTTGTGATGTTGTGATGTCATGTTGTGATGTTGTGATGTCATGTTGTGATGTTATGATGTTGTGATGTCACAATGTCAGGATGCTGTGATGTCATGTTATGATGTTGTGATGTCATGTTGTGATGTCATGTTGTGATGTTGTGATGTTGTGATGTGATGTTGTGATGTTGTGATGTTGTGATGTCATGTTGTGATGTTGTGATGTTGTGATGTGATGTTGTGATGTTGTGATGTTGTGATGTCATGTTGTGATGTTGTGATGTTGTGATGTCATGTTGTGATGTCATGTGTATCTGTGATGTCACAGCAGGGCCTCACTTCAGGGACAGGTCAGCGTAGACGGCAGCGAAGGACTGACACTCTGGAGACCAGTTGGCAAAAAACTCCACGATCCACGTTACACGGCTGTCTCTGTCCAACTCATCCTGATACAGAGAGACAGACAGGTGGAGGCAGACAGGTAGAGAGACAGACAGGTAGAGAGACAGACAGGTAGAGAGACAGACAGGTGGAGGCAGACGGGTGGAGAGACAGACAGGAGGAGGCAGACGGGTGGAGAGACAGACGGGTGGAGGCAGACAGGTAGAGAGACAGACAGGTAGAGAGACAGACAGGTAGAGAGACAGACAGGTAGAGAGACAGACAGGTAGAGAGACAGACAGGTAGAGAGACAGACAGGTTAAATGTAGATTCCATCGTGTCTTTTTCTAAACTTGAATCTGCAGCTTTTACTCACATCGATGGTTTTGTCGCTGAAGTATTTGATGTATTCAGGACCCATGTAGAGAGGAGGTTTACAGGTCATCAGCAGCACTACACACACACACACACACACACACACACACATTAATACACACACACACACATTAATACACACACACACACACACATTAATACACACACACACACACACATTAATACACACACACACACACACATTAATACACACACACACACACATTAATACACACACACACATTAATACACACACACACACACATTAATACACACACACACACACACACATTAATACACACACACACACACACACACATTAATACACACACACACACACACACACACACACATTAATACACACACCTATACACAGAGTGAGGTACAGCAGTATGTGTATGTGTGTGTGTGTATTAATGTGTGTGTGTGTGTGTATTAATGTGTGTGTGTGTGTGTATTAATGTGTGTGTGTGTATTAATGTGTGTGTGTGTATTAATGTGTGTGTGTGTGTATTAATGTGTGTGTGTGTGTATTAATGTGTGTGTGTGTGTGTGTGTATTAATGTGTGTGTGTGTGTGTGTATTAATGTGTGTGTGTGTGTGTGTATTAATGTGTGTGTGTGTGTGTGTATTAATGTGTGTGTGTGTATTAATGTGTGTGTGTGTATTAATGTGTGTGTGTGTGTATTAATGTGTGTGTGTGTGTATTAATGTGTGTGTGTGTGTGTGTGTGTGTGTATTAATGTGTGTGTGTGTGTGTGTGTGTGTGTGTGTATTAATGTGTGTGTGTGTGTGTGTGTGTGTGTGTATTAATGTGTGTGTGTGTGTGTGTGTGTGTGTTACCTATACACAGAGTCAGGTACAACAGTCCCATCCTAACGTCTAGTCTGAAGAACAGAATCACGTTGGCCACTTTACTGAAGAGGATGATGTTACCAACATGCTGCTCCACGGTTACTGGAACATACAGAACACGCTACGTCACACACGCTACGTCACACACGCTACGTCTCACACGCTACGTCTCACACGCTACGTCTCACACGCTACGTCTCACACGCTACGTCACACACGCTACGTCACACACACGCTACGTCACACACACGCTACGTCACACACGCTACGTCACACACGCTACGTCACACACGCTACGTCACACACGCTACGTCATGTCATTGATTGGTTAATTGATTGGTTAATTGATGAACTGATTGGTTAATTGATGAACTGATTGGTTAATTGATGAACTGATTGGTTAATTGATGAACTGATTGGTTAATTGATTGGTTAATTGATGAACTGATTGGTTAATTGATGAACTGATTGGTTAATTGATGAACTGATTGGTTAATTCATGAACTGATTGGTTAATTCATGAACTGATTGGTTAATTCATGAACTGATTGGTTAATTCATGAACTGATTGGTTAATTCATGAACTGATTGGTTAATTCATGAACTGATTGGTTAATTCATGAACTGATTGGTTAATTCATGAACTGATTGGTTAATTCATGAACTGATTGGTTAATTCATGAACTGATTGGTTAATTGATTGACAGATAACTCACTGGCTCGTCTGTTCTTCATCATGACGATGGCGCTGAGGAACATGAGGATCTCCACCTCTCTCTGAAAAACACATTTAACTTCCTGTTGTTGTTGCTAAGCTACACACAAAAAACAAGACTCAACAGCTACTACAAACTACCAGAGGCTAACAGAGGCTAACAGAGGGTAGCAGAAGCTAACAGAGGGTAGCAGAGGCTACTGGAGGCTACCAGTGATTAACTGAGGCTACCAGTGGCTAACTGAGGCTACCAGAGGCTAACTGAGGCTACCAGAGGCTACCAGTGGCTAACTGAGGCTACCAGAGGCTAATGGAGGCTACCAGAGTCTACCAGAATCTATCGGTGGCTACCAGTGGCTAAATGTGGCTACCAGCGGCTAACTGTGGCTACCAGCGGCTAACTGTGGCTACCAGAGGCTAATGGAGGCTACCAGAGTCTACCGGTGGCTACCAGCGGCTAACAGAGCCCCCCCTCTCTAAGCTGCGGGTTGTTAGCCATGAAGCTAAAATGCTAACATGCTAACTGCTAGCTGCGTTGCGTTCACGGACCCAGTCGAAGTCGCAGGAGTTTCCGTCCTCCCGCTGCGTCTCCAGCTGGTCGCAGACTCCCGGCGTCTTCCTGACCACCAGGAAGGAGACGGACATCAGCAGAGACGCGACGTAGTAGGGCTGCAGCAGCCAGCGGTACACCTGCGGCAGGTGGTACAGGACGGCCAGCAGCGGCGTCAGCAGGGCCATGGTCCGGGTCTGGTCTGGGTCTGGTCTGGGTCTGGTCTGGGTCTGGTCCTGGTTCGGTACCGTCAGCCCGGTGATGGAGCCGCTAGCTGCAGTGTTACAATGCTGTGGATACTACTTCCGCTCCAGGCGTTCAAAATAAAAGCATTTGTATCTACACGTCACGCAGCGCCACCTTTAATTGCAGGTACATTGCATTATAGAATCCCTGTTAATCAAACATTACACAGCGTCGCATGCTGCGGTCACATGCGCGTGCTTCTTCCTGTAAATAAACACATATCTGCTTTTATTGTGAAGGCGGAGAGTGGATTTCCGGTGTGACCCCGGGTAACTAGCGGCAGCTTCATCGGCTGTAGGTTTACGGCAGAGAAGCCGCTTTACGGCCGGCGGAATGGCACAGAAATCGCTGTTTAAAGGGAGTGCGGAGGTCAATCAGGACGAACGGCGCTGATTGGTTCACCGCCATGTGACGTCATCAGCTCCGTTAGAAGAGGCCGATGGAAGGTGTGTGAGTTCTTCATCCCCGTTTCCATGGTCACGGTGAATAAAATAATAATAAAAATAATAAACAAACTCATTCACTCAATAATGTTCTTATTTTGTCAAATACAGAATTACATATTTTATTATTGTATGCATGTGTGTATGTATGTAATGTGTGTGTGTATATATATATATATATATATATATGCAATAAATATATATATGCTATAACCATGCACCAATAACAAAGGTGTGTATTATTTTTATATTTTGTGTTGGTATTTACTCAGTTCAATAAAGCCGTATCTAACCTGGTCTCTTTATTTATTTATTTATTTATTTATTTATTTATTTATTGGTCACGTGCTCCGTCAGTTCCCTCATCATCACTTCCTCCAACATGAACAGAAACACCATCACAGCAGGAGGAAGAGGAGCTAAACCTCTGCTGTCACAAACAGGAAGTGTGACAAAATAAAAGCCTCACACTTTACAACTTCAAACATTTAAATATCAACTGTTGCTCTATTAAAATAAAAAAATAAAAGCCTCATTTTCAATAAAGTGAGTTTTAATCCTAAATCATCTGTCAATGATGTAAAATCACCTTAAACCTGAGTTAAAGGACCAGACTCTTCTATTATATTATTATATTATTATATTTATTATATTTTATTATATAGGACAATGGGCATTTGACTGAATTTATTTTATATTCATTATTTTATTGACTAAGTCAAAGTTTTTATTCTTTTGGATAAAATGACAATTTGACAAGAATCAAGAAGAAGCTTTAAACATGAACCTAGAATCAGTTTCTTCTGCTGAGTGATAAAGATTTTCAGCTGGAATGTTTTAAAGGAATTTAATCTAAATTCATTGCGTTATGTTTTAATAATAATTTCATATAAAGTGCTGTGTATGCAGCCGCATATCAAGAAAGAACCACCACGTGTCTTAAAACAAGATTAAACCAAAATCATGAAAAAACTTTGAAATTGTAAATGATAATAATTTTATATTTAAAAAATCATAAATTAGAAATAAAAAAAACACCAAAATTATGAAAAAAAGTCTAATTACGAAAAAAGTTAAAATGTTCATAAATTTATCAAATTATACTTTAACACCAAAGGCAGCTACTTATTTCAATATATTCATTTAAAAAGGGACATTTACATGAAAATAAACATCTGTGGTCCCTTATCCAGCTTTAAAGTGGGAAATTAAATTATAGAGACTTTTTTCCTAATTAGTTTTATTTGAGTTAAATGATCTTGTTTAATGAACGGCAGCACGTTTTAGAATCAATTAAAATGTCTCTTAGAAGAGCTGAGCGTTAGATGCTTTTATTTTGACACGCCTAACCGGAAGCCTCTCCGGGGTCAGCGTGTCCAGCTTGACGCCATGATGGGAGTCCGGCGGTAGCCGACCAGCAGACGCCGGATTATCCGCCGCAGACGCGCAGTTCCCGGCTTCACGTCCAGCTCCGAGCCCCGGGACACCCCCCGACTCATCCGGTTCATCCAGGCCGAGGGAGAGGCGAGGTGAGGCGGCCGCCGCCGCTGCTGCAGCCCGCTGTCACACACACATCCCGGGTCTCGCTGCCCTTATTGTCCGGGAGGAATCCCGGTTTATTCCCGGTTTATTCCCGGTTTATTCCCGGTTTATTCCGTCTACCTGCTCGTTATTATTAACGGCGCGTGTTTTTGAGCGGATGATTATCGGTTATTGATTATATTAATATAAATGCTGAATGTTCT
>CM060466.1:222500-260000 GCA_030544235.1 Lepturacanthus savala | reverse complement strand
ACCCTTGATCTATTCTTCTTCAGGTGGTAGTCTGCTGACTTTGTGATGGTTTTAATGTGGCTGTTGAAATTCAGGTCAGAGTCTAGAACTACACCCAGATTTATATCTTGATTTGTGGACTTTAACGTCACTGATTGAAGCTGAGTTTTGACCTTTAATCCTTAATCTTTGGCTCCAAAAATAACTGCTATTACTACTATTACAAGTAAAAGTCCAGCATGTATAATTGTACTTCAGTGTAGTAGTGGGGTAGACATGTACTTCAAGTAGCATCACATGGAAATACTCAAAGTACAAGTACCTTAAGGTACAGACTGTGGTGGTTTCCTAGAACCTTAAAGAACCCGACTGCATCACAGTTCTTCGTCTCTTCACAGGTTTCTTGGCGTTTGTGTCCATGAGGGTCAACTCCACGCTCTGACTGAGGTAACGGCTCTCACCTTTTATCTGTTCAGCCCAAAAATCACGAATCAAACATTCATCTTTATGTTTGTTTTTTCCCAGCAACACAACACTGTCCCAGGAAAAACTCCATAAACACAGGCTTAAAACATGTCAGGTCCGGTTGTGTATGATGGGCGTAGAGTGTTGTATGTAGCGTGTTACAGTAACCTAGCGTGTTACAGTAACCTAGCGTGTTACAGTAACCTAGCGTGTTACAGTAACCTAACTACTACAGGTAAAGAGTAGTGTAACGTTAATTTTTCAGTTGGCCGCCACGTTACGTTTCACTGGGACAGATTTGACTGTGACACCGCCGTGTTGCAGCAACCATAGATAGAAATAAGAAAGGCTAGATATGTCTTCCACGCTTGCAGCCAATGGACAGTCATCCGCACTGGCGGCCATCTTACTACAGGGAGCTCGCTCACCCATAACAATGTATTTTAATGGTTCATGTTCTTTAAATGAACAAAACTTACACCAAATGGTTTGTTTTGTTATAAACATCAGAGATGTAGTTATGACACTGCAAACGTATAGTTTTTATGTATATATATATTGTATAGTTATATAGTTACAGCTTTATCCATAACGTTTGTAAGAAAAGCGTCAGGTTTTCAGTGAGGTCAGAGTATCTGAGTTTGTTCAGATCATCACATTCACTTACCTTCAATAGCTCAGACTGTTAGCCTGTAGCAAGATGGCCGCCAGGTGAGGACGTTGGATCTGTGCTGTAAGACATCTAGTCTTTATTATGTAGATCTGTGATGTCTAGTTGTTATTATGTCAGGAGTCTCCAACCCTGGTCCTAGAGAACCACCATTGGTGCAGGTTTTTGTTCCAGCCAAGCAGCAACAACCTGATTAATGAAGGTCCTTAGAAATGGCTCTAGTGGTTGATTAGTAGAATCAGGTTGTTTCTGCTTGGTTGGAACAAAAACCTGCACCGACGGTGGTTCTCTAGGACCAGGGTTGCCTGATGTAGATCTATGATGAGACATGGGGTCTTTCTGATGTACATCTATGGCAGCAAGTAGCAGAGCAGGTGCAACCACCACAACCAAGGGTGACCTTTGAGTGATGGACATATTCCTGTTATTTTATGAGGTTTACACTGCGTCCCGGCTCAAAACATGCTAGCATAAAGCTTGTCGCTCCAGATCCCCGAGCAAATGACGACACGTTGAACCCGACATGAGCAGCAAAGACTTCATTTTCATGAAGATGCATGGAGGCTATGCTACAGTATTTAGTATTACTGCTGGTTCTTAAAGAGCAGAAAACACAGGTTATGTCCTCCATAGTAGATCTTGATGTAGGCTGTCCACTTTAAGGAAATAAGACAGAGTTTTGCCTCGAGTCGAACACGATAAAAGCAACGTTACTGTTGGTCACTAAGTAAAGTAAGTGATTACACGACTTCCCCCAACAATGTGGACTCTTTAATTCTGCCAGTGGAGGAAACCGACCTTGTTGTTACCGTGGAAACACAGCTGATCATAGAGGTTCGGTTCACTGAACAGGGACGTCTGCTGCTTTAAAGACAAACAAAGATGTCCTCCCTCTGTCCTCCTGCAGTACATCAACGGAGGGAACCTGGAGCAGCTGCTGGACAGTGATCTGCACCTGTCCTGGAGCGTCAGGATGGATCTGTCTCTGGACATCGCCAGAGGTCTGAGATACCTGCACAGCAAGGGGATATTCCACAGAGACCTCACCTCCAAGGTAGGAGGGGGGAGGGGTCTATGACCAGCTGTTTACTGTAGAACCGGGTCTATGACCAGCTGTTTACTGTAGAACCGGGTCTATAACCGGCTGTTTCCTGTAGAACCGGGTCTATAACCGGCTGTTTACTATAGAACCGGGTCTATGACCAGCTGTTTCCAGTAGAACCGGGTCTATAACCGGCTGTTTACTGTAGAACTGGGTCTATAAC
The DNA here is from genome assembly GCA_030544235.1 of Lepturacanthus savala. Lineage (NCBI taxonomy): Eukaryota > Metazoa > Chordata > Actinopteri > Scombriformes > Trichiuridae > Lepturacanthus > Lepturacanthus savala. The sequence goes on along the minus strand of CM060466.1, from coordinate 257,621 downwards.
CGGCTGTTTACTGTAGAACCGGGTCTATAACCGGCTGTTTACTGTAGAACTGGGTCTATAACCGGCTGTTTACTGTAGAACCGGGTCTATAACCGGCTGTTTACTGTAGAACCGGGTCTATAACCGGCTGTTTACTGTAGAACTGGGTCTATAACCGGCTGTTTACTATAGAACCGGGTCTATAACGGGCTGTTTACTGTAGAACCGGGTCTATAACCGGCTGTTTCTCGTAGAACTGTCTGGTTCGCTGTGAGAACGGTGCGTTCGCTGCTGTCGTGGGAGACTTCGGTCTGGCAGAGAAGATCCCTGATTACAGGTCAGTGGTGTCATTTCACTTTAAAGCAGGAATATCAGTTATAGATGATCAATAATCACTATTAATGTATAATATCAGTTATAGATGATCAATAATCTAGAATAATAGAATAATAGAATACTAGAATAATAGAATAAGGTAACAGCAGGTTAGGGTTACAGCAACTATAACAGTAATTAAAATGGAACAAATAGATATATAACATGATTGTTAGTGACTCAACTGATGTTTGAAAAGGATGTGGTCCTAAACGGGTTAAACATGGATCAGAATGATCTGCAGCAAATGAGCTGCACTAATGGTCTTGATGTGATAAACTCAGCCTCAGACGTTGCTGTTGCAGTGATGGAGGACACAAGCAGCCGCTGGCCATCGTAGGCTCCCCCTACTGGATGGCTCCAGAAGTCCTGAGAGGAGAACTTTACGACCAGAAGGTGCAGAAACTCAACTAAAGCTGCCCACCTTTAGTTAGCTTAGTGTGTGTGTGTGTGTGTGTGTGTGTGTGTGTGTGTGTGTGTGTACTGACCTGTACTTCCTGTTCTCTGATCAGGTGGACGTGTTTGCATACGGCATCATCCTGTGTGAGATCATCGCCCGGATTGAAGCGGATCCGGATTTCCTACCCAGGACTGAGGTGTGTGTGTGTGTGTGTGTGTGTGTGTGTGTGTGTGTGTGTGTGTGTGTGTGTGTGTTTATTCTCAGTTAGAATAAAGAACCAGAGGAACTTAAAGAGCAGTTTGGAGCAGTGACTACACCAGTGAATCACAGCTCATTTTTCTGCATGAATATCACTTCAACATGTTAAAAACAAGCCACCAGAATAAAAATCCACTGCAGGAAGATGCTGATGCTGTGTGTGTGTGTGTGTGTGTGTGTGTGTGTGTGTGTCTGTGTGTGTGTGTGTGTGTGTGTGTGTGTGTGTGTGTGTGTAGGACTTTGGTCTGGACGTGGAGACGTTTGAGACGATGGTTGGTGATTGTCCTCCATCCTTCCTGAGTCTCGCAGTCACCTGCTGTAACGTAAGTGAGTTTCTCTGTAAATGTTGACATCTCGTTGCTATGGTTTCATGACTGACATCTCGTTGCTATGGTTTCATGACTGACATCTCGTTGCTATGGTTTCATGACTGACACGTCGTTGCTATGGTTTTGTGACTGATATGTCGTTGCTATGGTTTCATGACTGACACGTCGTTGCTATGGTTTTGTGACTGATATGTCGTTGCTATGGTTTCGTGACTGATGTCTCGTTGCTATGGTTTCATGACTGACACGTCGTTGCTATGGTTTTGTGACTGACATGTCGTTGCTATGGTTTCGTGACTGATGTCTCGTTGCTATGGTTTCATGACTGACACGTCGTTGCTATGGTTTTGTGACTGACATGTCGTTGCTATGGTTTCATGACTGACGTCTAGTTGCTATGGTTTCACGACTGACATGTCGTTGCTATGGTTTCATGGCTGACATGTCGTTGCTATGGTTTCATGGCTGTGGTAATGACTGTTTGCAGATGAGTGCAGAGCGGCGTCCCTCGTTCTCTGACATCGTCTCTACACTGGAGGACATGGACAGAGGAGGAGAGGAAGAACATGGACTCACATTAGGTAAAACAGAGATTATATCAATACAAACCAATATTTCTTTTCTTATTACCACAGAATAAGTTATATTATTTTATAATAAAACATTAAATAAAGTTCTTGAATGAACAACTTCTATCTGGACCTGGACCCGGTCCTGGTCTCTCTCTCTCCTCAGACCCTGCGGTGGACGTCAGCCCTTACCGGAGCCGCGGTTCTCCCTGTCACCATGACGACCAGCAGCGGCAGGGCTTGGCGAGGAGTCAGTCAGACATGTTGGTCCCGGCAACTCTGACCCCGCCTCCGCTCGGGACTCCGGTCCGGGTCAACCCCTTCTCGCTCAGACAGGACCTGAACGGGGGCCGGTGCAAGCTCCTGGACACGCCCAGCAAGTCGGTCATCTCCCTGACCTTCACGCTGCCCTGCACCTCCCCCCACCTCCTCAGGGGGGCGCCGGGGACACGGGCGCCGCCGAGGAGGTGCCAGTCGCTCCCCTGTACCCCAGAGCTCAGCAGGACCGTGCCCCTGCTGAGAGATGACCAGGTGGACAGGCACGAGGACAAGAGGGCGGCGGCGGCGGTTAAAGGAACTGGCGAGGACATCGCGAGGAATAGGACGGGGGCTTCAGAGAAGGTGGACGAAAGGTCGAAGGTTGAGCAGGAGGCAGGAGACAGTTCAGGTCATCCTGTCGAGATGGAGACGGTGTCCCTGGGGCGGTTGGAGGAGGAAGAGGAGGAGGAAGAGGAGGGCATGTGTCTAACGGAACCGATGGACTGTACCAAGTCCCCAGATCCACGAGAGGCAGTCCTGGACTCCACAGCTGGAAGACCCCTGCTCACCTCCTCCTCCTCACGGACTAACGGCTGGCGACTTCCCATCTCCAACGGGCCGCCTTCCTTGCCCCCTCTGCCCCGACTGGACAACAACAACGGCTCGACCCTCGTGTTTGGCGATCCGGCGCCGTGGAGCGGCGGGGGTCTGGCTAACGGTTACAGCGGGGCCCAGGTCCTGTCCTCTGACCCTACCTGCCCCCCTGAGCAGGAGGAGGTCCTTTCCTGTCCGGGATGCTGTCTAGTGGGCCTGAGTTTTCCCTCACTGTGCCTCCGTGGTTCCATATCCGCCCCCCGCCGAAGGGCTTCACTACCACGGCAGCGGCCCTACCGGAACCTCAACGGAACCATAACCGGTGGCGGCTCTTCCCCGTCAGCAACAGCTACGACAGCAGCCAAAGCTCTGCTGTGTCGGGGCACAAATGGACTCATGGTGGCCGGGACATCTCTGCCATGTGAGCCTGGCCGGTCCCTGCCAGAGGCCCAGACGTAGACCTGGTCCCTGCCAGAGGCCCAGATGTAGACCTGGTCCTTGCCAAACACCCAGTCCCTGCCAGAGGTCCATCGATAGACCTAGTCCTTGTCAGAGACCCAGTCCCTGCCAGAGGCCTAGATTTGGACCCAGAGACCCGGTCCCTAGCAGATGTCCAGAGATAGACCCCGTCCCTGTCAGAGGCCAAGACGTAGACCTGGTCCCTGTTTCTGCTAGATGCCCGTTTGCTGCCAGAGGCCCGGTCCCTCAGAGGCCTAGACCTAGACCCGGTCTCTGCCAGAGGCCTCGATGTAGACCGGCTCCGAGGGGATTCTGTTCCAGCACTAGATGTTGCTATGCTAACATGGAGAACTCAAACCAGACTCCAGCATTTAGATGTGTCGTTTATTTTGTGTCACTGACCCTGAAGACTGTGGTGGTCTAGGAGTGAAGGGGGGCCGACGTAGACCACAACCCATGGCTGGAAGGGTTCAAACAGAGCAGCTACACGTGAACTCAGTGATGATTTTACTGTTTAAGAACAGAATCAAGTTAAAGGAAATTTCCAACTAAATCCCCAGGTCGTAGATTTGTAGTTTCATCGTTATTCTCATCAGATAAAAATCTTAAATTCAAGATAATAACTGAGGTTCAGACACTTATTATGCAGTAATGGTTCAGGTATTACTATTGATTAAATAATCTAATTAATCTTTCTAAATGAAACATATCTTCAGTCTCACTTTAAATGGAGCTACAGTAAAAATTTGGAATGACTTCAAATGTTAACGCAATAATTATGACAGAATAAACAATTAATGTGGATTAAAACCCGAATATTCCAAAGATACTTTGGGAAAACTGGACAAATTCCCACCAAAATATTTGTGACAGTCCTACAAAATAATGAAAAATGAAAGATGTACAGAAGTTAAGAGGTCTAGAGATTAAGAGGTCAATGGGTAGCATAGCATGGGTCTAACCCTGGTCCTGGAGGGCCACTGTGTTCCAACCAAGCAGTAACACTCGTTTCTACTAGTTACGCTCGTTGATTAGTAGAATCAGGTGTGTAGCTGCTTGGATGGAATTCTCCTTTACTCTGCCCAGTATTTGGGAACTGAGAAGAACTTTCACGGAGGAAGATTAGGACATAGACAAATCTTTGCTTTTCAGTGTCACTGAAATCTCTTCACTGACAGAAACACTCACTGTAAAAAAAAAGGTTCCTACTAGAGATGCACGGACGGTTTATTCTTCATCTGCAACTGCGTCACAAACATATCTGGCTGCGTCTGAAACCTTAGCATCACTGAGTGCTAACCAGTAGCTACTGTTAGTTAGCATCACTGCTGACTAACCAGTAGCTACTGCTAGTTAGCATCAGCACCTACTAACCAGTAGCTACTGCTAGTTAGCATCGCTGCCAACTAACCAGTAGCTACTACTAGTTAGCATCAGCACCTACTAACCAGTAGCTACTGCTAGTTAGCATCGCTGCCAACTAACCAGTAGCTACTACTAGTTAGCATCAGCACCTACTAACCAGTAGCTACTGTTAGTTAGCATCGCTGCCAACTAACTAGTAGCTACTACTAGTTAGCATCACTGCTGACTAACCAGTAGCTACTACTAGTTAGCATCACTGCTGACTACTAACCAGTAGCTGCTACTAGTTAGCATCGCTGCCAACTAACCAGTAGCTACTACTAGTTAGCATCACTGCTGACTAACCAGTAGCTACTACTAGTTAGCGTCACTGCTGACTAACCAGTAGCTACTACTAGTTAGCATCACTGCTGACTAACCAGTAGCTACTACTAGTTAGCGTCACTGCTGACTAACCAGTAGCTGCTACTAGTTAGCATCACTGCTGACTAACCAGTAGCTGCTACTCCAATGCCACAGTACTAGCTTATATGTATGGAGTTAGCCGCACTATTCAGACGTACTACAGCAGCCATCTTGCCGTCCCGGTGACTTCTGGGATACGTAGTTTGGTACTACCTGATGTAGGAAACCGGCTAACGTTCACCAAGGTATCTCTGTTTTAATTTGTTCGGTTAAACCGCCCGAATTTAATTAAAATATAATTGTTTTTGTTGCTGCACATCTCCAGTTGCTGCACGAAGAGAAAAGCAGGTTTTTACCTCAGATACAACTGATTAACAGAAGTTACAGCTGAATATTTATAAACCAATAAAGATGATTTACTTCCTACACTTTTATAGCAGTTGACCTGTGTGTGTGTGTGTGTGTGTGTGTGTGTGTGTGTGTGTGTGTGTGTGTGTGTGTGTGTGTGTGTGTGTGTGTGTGTGTGTGTGTGAGGCTATTTATTTATTGTACAGATCATTCCACACACTGTGTGTGTTTGTATAGATGACGGATGTTCACTGGATCATTTCTCATCCTAAACGTTTGTTCTCTTTCATTTCCATGTTCTTTGGATACAGTAGAACCCTGCGTGCAATAATCTGCTATTAAATAAATATGTTGTGTATAATTCCTGTTATTTCTAGTCTTGTGTTTTAAACGTTGAGTTCAATATAAAGTCCTGAAATAGATTTTTATTCTGAATGATTTACACAGTTTCTATTCAACACTAGTGTTCCTCTTCATTTCTGCCTGTTTTATTAGTGTCTCCTGTCATGTTGCTGTTGTATAAACTATGAAACCCATTGAAATTAATTCAATTAATGAAACTGACCCTAACCCTGCATGTGGAGACGTGCTGCTCTTTATTCATCCAGCAGGAAACGTCTGTACTGCAGTAAATCTTCTTCAACAGTTTTACTTTCAGTTTCACTCTGACGTCCACAGTGAGGCAGTCTGTGGTCTGAACCTCAGTAACAGCAGCAGCAGCAGCAGCAGCAGCAGCAGCAGCAGCAGCAGTAACAGCAGCAGCAGCAGCAGCAGCAGTAACAGTAGCAGCAGCAGCAGCAGCAGCAGCAGCAGCAGCAGCAGCAGTAGCAGCAGTAACAGCAGCAGCAGCAGCAGCAGCAGCAGTAACAGCAGCAGCAGCAGTAACAGTAACAGCAGTAGCAGTAACAGTAGCAGCAGCAGCAGCAGCAGCAGCAGCAGTAACAGCAGCAGCAGTAGCAGCAGCAGCAGCATCTCTCCAGCATGGCCAGCACATACTCCAGCTGTGGTAAGCCATCCTCATACCATAGTCAAAAGGTGTTTTTCCTGCAGCTTCTGACACGTGTGCAGAAATGTTTGTCCTGTGTAAAGCACTAAGCTACCAACTAAACAGCTGGTGGTTAATCTGTAATAGTTTGGAATGACATTGTACAACATGTATGTATAATAATGTTTTTACTCAGCCTTGAGACATTCTTCCCCGTGGTCTCGTAGTATTGACGTCCCAGGTTCCTCTAATCCACTGAATGCAGACACATCCCCTGGTTGAACCCATCCTGATATAGATATAAATAAGAAAGTCTAGATGTCTCAGCTAGCTGACGGACACATTAGCTCAGACTGTTAGCGTGTAGCAAGATGGCTGCCGGGTGAGGACGTTGGAGTCTGTGCTGTGAGACATCTACGTCGAGCCTTCTGGTGAATATCTATGATCCTGATCATGTCGACTGAAGCTGAGCGGCGGGCGGTTTGGACGCTATGAGGTCCACAGTGACATCACGGTGACATCACGGTGACATCACGGTGACGTCACCGTGATGTCACAATGATGTCACCGTGATGTCACCATGATGTCACAATGATGTCACCGTGATGTCACCGTGATGTCACGGTGATGTCACCGTGATGTCACGGTGATGTCACCGTGATGTCACGGTGATGTCACCGTGATGTCACGGTGATGTCACCGTGATGTCACAATGATGTCACCGTGATGTCACCGTGATGTCACCATGATGTCACAATGATGTCACCGTGATGTCACCGTGATGTCACGGTGATGTCACGGTGATGTCACCGTGATGTCACCGTGATGTCACAATATGTCACCGTGATGTCACCGTGATGTCACCGTGATGTCACCGTGATGTCACCATGATGTCACAATGATGTCACCGTGATGTCACCGTGATGTCACCATGATGTCACAGTGATGTCACCGTGATGTCACCATGATGTCACAATGATGTCACCGTGATGTCACCGTGATGTCACCGTGATGTCACCATGATGTCACCGTGATGTCACCGTGATGTCACCCTGATGTCACCGTGATGTCACCGTGATGTCACCATGATGTCACAATGATGTCACCGTGATGTCACCATGATGTCACAATGATGTCACCGTGATGTCACCATGATGTCACCATGATGTCACCGTGATGTCACAATGATGTCACCGTGATGTCACCATGATGTCACAATGATGTCACCGTGATGTCACCGTGATGTCACCATGATGTCACCATGATGTCACAATGATGTCACCGTGATGTCACCGTGATGTCACCGTGATGTCACCGTGATGTCACAATGATGTCACCGTGATGTCACCATGATGTCACAGTGATGTCACCGTGATGTCACCGTGATGTCACCATGATGTCACCATGATGTCACAATGATGTCACCGTGATGTCACCGTGATGTCACCGTGATGTCACCATGATGTCACCATGATGTCACAATGATGTCACAATGATGTCACCGTGATGTCACCGTGATGTCACCGTGATGTCACCATGATGTCACAATGATGTCACCGTGATGTCACCGTGATGTCACCGTGATGTCACCATGATGTCACAATGATGTCACCGTGATGTCACCGTGATGTCACCATGATGTCACCATGATGTCACTGCCCTAATGCAAAGCTCTAATTTCCTGGACATTGTGAGAACGTGTGATCCCATTGAAGCTCAACTAGAGATTGTTTGAATGAAGGGAGTTGATGTGTAAAGTGAAACTTTGTTTTAACACAGGATGAAAACTGTATAAACTTTGACCTCATTGTTTTTTTAAACCTCGGGTATTATTCTCATGGAATGTTCTTTCATTTTTTTCCCATACAGGACCAAACAACAGTGAGCTGAGGATCGTGATGGTGGGGAAGACCGGGATCGGGAAGAGCGCCACCGGAAACACCATCCTGGGCCGCCAGTGCTTTGAATCAACGTTCAGTGCTAAGTCAATGACTGTGGACTGTTCTAAAGGCAAAGCTGTGGTGCAGGGACAACAGGTCGCTGTCATCGACACCCCGGGGCTGTTTGACACCAGGTTCGGTGAAGATAAAACAGCCAAAGATCTGACCCAGTGCATCTCCTACGCTGCTCCAGGACCTCACGTCTTCCTGGTGGTCATCAGGCTGGGAAGATATACTGAAGAGGAAAAGCAGACGGTGCAGAAGATCCAACAGATCTTTGGCCAGGCTGCAGACAGATACAGCATGGTGCTCTTCACAGGTGGAGACCTTCTTCTAGAAGCAGAAAAAACCATGGAGGAGTTCATGGAGGAAAGTCCGGAGCTGCAGGAACTGGTGGCCAGATGCAACGGCCAGTACCACGTCTTCAACAACAGACTGAAGATGAAGAGTGGAGCTCAGGTCACCGAGCTGCTCCAGAAGATCAGAGGTCTGGTCCAGAGGAACGGAGGAAGCCACTACACCAACCAGATGTTCCAGGAGGCAGAGAGGGTGATACAAGAGGAGAAACAACGCATCCTCACAGAGAAAGAAGAGGAAATACGCAGAGAACAAGAAAAGCTGGAGAGGAAAATACAGGAAGAATTTCAAGCACAGCTGTGGAAAATGAATGAGCAACGTCGGGCTGAGAGAGAGAGAGAGAGAAGAAGGAGGGAGGAGGAAATGAGGAGGGAGAGAATAGAGAGAGAGGAGGAAAGGAGGAGGGAGAGGGAGAGGTGGGAGTGGGAGAGGCAGAGAGAGAGGGAGGAGAGAGAAGCAGAAAGAAGGAGAGAGGAAGAGCGAAGAGAGAGAGAAATCGCAGAGATGCGTAAACAATTAGAGGAACAACGAGAAAGAGAAGCAGAGGAAGAAAAACGAAGGCTGAGGAGACAGAAGCAGCAGGAAGAAGACTGCACCATCCTCTGAGTCCTGAGACAAACATTACACTAATATACAGATTCCTACTGTTCAAACAACACATTTACATTTAGGTGTTGGTGATCACGTTACCATAGAAACCGTGAACTAATCACGTCACCATAGAAACCATGAACTAATCACGTCACCATAGAAACCATGAACTGACATGTTACCATAGAAACCGTGACCTGATCACGTCACCATAGAAACCATGAACTGATCACGTCACCATAGAAACCATGAACTGATCACGTCACCATAGAAACCGTGACCTGATCACGTCACCATAGAAACCGTGAACTGATCACGTCACCATAGAAACCATGAACTGATCACGTCACCATAGAAACCATGAACTGATCACGTCACCATAGAAACCATGAACTGATCACGTCACCATAGAAACCATGAACTGATCACGTCACCATAGAAACCGTGACCTGATCACGTCACCATAGAAACCGTGAACTGATCACGTCACCATAGAAACCATGAACTGATCACGTCACCATAGAAACCGTGACCTGATCAATAACCTGTTACTAGTCAACAGTCCTTTGCATCATTGGTTCTTTTTTCCAGAGGAGCTGAACCAGCATCACAGTATCAGGGACCAGATGTTACTCAACATCTGGCAGTTGATTTATTAGGGTCCATGATGTTTGGAGTGATTGGTTTTTGATCATCATGGATGCAGATTCCTTCCAACACGGAAATGAACTCATAGCTTCAAACACGCTTCAATAAAAACATTTAATGTCAAAGTTTGTGTTTGTATTCATTCAGAAACAGGAAGTAGACACTAATTCTATAGAAACTGCTGTTTTATAGTGACGACAGTGATAAATAACTGTAAATCACTGAGCTACAACTAACACATCTATGTCCTGAATTCATTTCACCACAGTGAGAAGTGGAATCACAGTTTCAGGCTTTTTACAATGAGGTGAGTTAACGTAGGTGGAGATTTTTACACTTTGACCTCATTTACCTGTAAAGCTGCTTTATCAAGTAGAACCAGTTTCAAGTCAAATGAACCATAAAACACAACAGTTGTGAAGATATTAAGATTATTATTAACACTTACATCCAAGTGTTAATTAATTTAAACAAGTCCAGTTTTTATATATATATAAAACAAGTATTTATCAGGAGTATTTGCTGTTATGAGTCATTTAGTGAATTTAAATTCATGACATTTTAATGTGCTCAGTTGCATTATTCATTACATTAATAGAATCAGGTTGTTCCTGCTGGTTGGAACTAAAACCTGGACCACAGTAGAACCAGGACCAGGGTTGGAGACCTGACGTCATGGACCAGCCAATGGCAGCATGGAGATAACGGCTGGAAAACCAATGAGGACCAACTGCTGACCAGCTTTGGTTTGATGGACAGCAGCACGACCCAATGGGATCTCACAGAGAACTCTGGGTCTGGGTTCTCCATCGGTTTGAAAACCTATTTTAACACTTGAAACCGCGTTTGAATTTCATTGAGACTTGAGTGTGAGTTTCTAAGAAATGAGAAGGTTTTAGTCTTTTAAGCCGACGTGTTTCTTTCCCTCAGTCTCAGTTAACTCTCTCACTCTGACATTAGAACATAGAAGACAGTGAAACGTGGACGTTTCATGAAAAAACAACCACAGAAGGTGATGGCAGCCTGTTTTAATACATTCTACTTTTGTGATGGTTCCATATAAATTGACTTTACACGTAAACTCGTGTGATGACAAAGAGACTTTGACGTGTTGAACATGTGCAGTGGATTTAATTTGTTGGTGTTGATCTGAGGATCAGTTTAAATTCCAGGAACCAACAGTTTACATGGATGAAAACACAGATTCAATTGGACACAACTCAACTGCTTGTTGAAAATCATGAAATGTGTTTTCTGGATTTAATTTTGATGTAATTAGGGCCCAAGTAAAGCCCTACTGTATCTGTAAGGATTCTCTCTGTCTTCTTTCTAAATGAAGCCTTTTGTTTAAATGGCTTTATCTGAAATGCAGCCATTTCCTGTAAGAGGTGAGGTCAGGAGAGTCGGTCCTGAGGTTTACAGATAACATGGGGAGTTTCCTGGAAATGAAAAATAACAAAACTAAACGGTTTCACTTTCATTGTGAGGTGCTGCAGCTTGTGGGCGTGTTCTGTTGCAGACAGAATATCAGCAGCTGCTCTGAGCTCTGACTTCACTTCAGCTGCAGCGTCGACTCGACTTCTCCAACCTCAACATGGACGGATACAACCAGACCTGCACCGGCGGCTTTGGTGAGTCTGACACTCCTGATGACCTGCTCTGTCTGTGGTGGACCAGAGATCTGTACTGGAGGGAGATTTATACTAGACCTGCAGGCTAACCCTGACCCTGACCCTGACCCTGACCCTGACCCTGACCCTAACCCTGACCCTGACCCTAACCCTGACCCTGACCCTAACCCTGACCCTGACCCTGACCCTAACCCTGACCCTAACCCTAACCCTGACCCTGACCCTGACCCTAACAACCAATCCTTAGTCACCAGCTCCATGTTGAGGGTTTGTTTTCTGTGGGATCAGAGGATGATGGTTTAGAATGAGGTGATGACAGAACAGTGACTAGTAAAGCTGACAGTTACAAACTGAGGTTATAATGTTCCTGATATCAATAGTGGCTCCATGAGTCCTGGATCTGATACTACGACAGTTTTTATTTTATACAATAGACAATAAGTCGTGTAGCATACATGGAAACTTCAATTAGAGAGAGAGAGACAGAGAGAGAGAGAGACAGAGAGAGAGAGAGACAGAGAGACAGAGAGAGACAGAGAGAGAGACAGAGAGAGAGACAGAGAGAGACAGAGAGAGAGAGAGAGACAGAGAGAGAGAGAGAGACAGAGAGAGAGAGACAGAGAGAGACAGAGAGAGAGAGAGAGAGAGAGACAGAGAGAGAGAGAGAGACAGAGAGAGAGAGACAGAGAGAGAGAGAGACAGAGAGACAGAGAGACAGAGAGAGAGAGACAGAGAGAGAGACAGAGAGAGAGACAGAGAGAGACAGAGAGAGAGACAGAGAGACAGAGAGACAGAGAGAGACAGAGAGAGACAGAGAGAGAGACAGAGAGAGAGAGAGAGAGAGACAGAGAGACAGAGAGACAGAGAGAGAGACAGAGAGAGACAGAGAGAGAGACAGAGAGACAGAGAGACAGAGAGACAGAGAGACAGAGAGAGACAGAGAGAGAGAGAGAGACAGAGAGAGACAGAGAGAGACAGAGAGAGAGAGAGAGACAGAGAGAGAGACAGAGAGAGAGAGAGAGACAGAGAGAGAGACAGAGAGAGAGACAGTAAGTAGGTAGATCATCTCTGAAATGACTTTTGGGAACTTGGGACTATAAATAAATAAATAAATCAACAGAAACGTGAACTTTAACTTCAAATAAAAGACAAAGAACATTTCAATGAAAAGAAGTCAGGAATATTATAGAATAATATTATATAGAATATATAATTATATATAATATAATATTATTATAGAATAATATTATATAGAATATATAATTATATATAATATAATATTATTATAGAATAATATTATATAGAATATATAATTATATATAATATAATATTATTATAGAATAATATAGAAGTGGAGGAATATTTTAATGATTCTGATTCAACATGAATCATCTTCCACCTCTGAAGGAATGGAGAATGTCCAGAGATGAGCCTGGAACATGATCCAGTGATGATGTAAAAGGAACCAAACACATGTAGGAGGATGTTTCTGTAGAGTAGAGAGGCAGGATGCAGCGTGTGTTACACTAATAGAATAAAAACAGTCGTCAGCCAAGTTTCCTTCTAACGCTGAAAGTAAAACATGAAACTAAACTGACCCTGAAGCTGATGATTGATGATTCACAGTCCTCCACCTGCTTCTGAGTGACATGTTTGGGTTTTTCTACAGGATTTAACAGAACTAACGATGCGGAGCTGAGGATCGTGATGGTGGGGAAGACCGGGATCGGGAAGAGCGCCACCGGAAACACCATCCTGGGCCGCCAGTGCTTTGAATCAACGTTCAGTGCTAAGTCAATGACTGTGGACTGTTCTAAAGGCAAAGCTGTGGTGCAGGGACAACAGGTCGCTGTCATCGACACCCCCGGGGCTGTTTGACACCAGGTTCGGTGAAGATAAAACCACCCAAGATCTGACCCAGTGCATCTCCTACGCTGCTCCAGGACCTCACGTCTTCCTGGTGGTCATCAGGCTGGGAAGATATACTGAAGAGGAAAAGCAGACGGTGCAGAAGATCCAACAGATCTTTGGCCAGGCTGCAGACAGATACAGCATGGTGCTCTTCACAGGTGGAGACCTTCTTCTAGAAGCAGAAAAAACCATGGAGGAGTTCATGGAGGAAAGTCCGGAGCTGCAGGAACTGGTGGCCAGATGCAACGGCCAGTACCACGTCTTCAACAACAGACTGAAGATGAAGAGTGGAGCTCAGGTCACCGAGCTGCTCCAGAAGATCAGAGGTCTGGTCCAGAGGAACGGAGGAAGCCACTACACCAACCAGATGTTCCAGGAGGCAGAGAGGGTGATACAAGAGGAGAAACAACGCATCCTCACAGAGAAAGAAGAGGAAATACGCAGAGAACAAGAAAAGCTGGAGAGGAAAATACAGGAAAAATATGACAAACAGATGAAGGAGATAAACGCTCAAATCCAGGCTGAGAGAGAGAGAGAGAGGGAAGAGAGAGAGAGGGAGAGGAAGGAGAGGGCGGCAGAGAGGAAGAGAGAGAGGGAGGAGATGCATGAGGAGAGGAAGCAGGAGAGAGAGATGAGAGAGGAAGAGAGGAAGAGAGAGAGGGAGGAGAGAGAGAGAGAGCTGGCGAAACTGAAGAACGACTTAAAGGAGCAGCACGAGAGAGAAGTGAAACAGGAACAGGACAAGATCCGGTCCAGATATGAGGAGGAGGCCAGAGTTGAAGCTGAAGACTCCAACCCTCTGTATCCACTGGTCAAAGCTGGTGAAGCTGTGGTGAACGTTGGTAAAGCTGCAGTCAAAGAAATCAGAAACTTTGGAAGGTTAATCAGCAAATGGTTCTCAAAGTGAGTGACGTCGATGATCCGTCTCAGCGGTGGCTCCACCTAGTGGCTGTGGCCGGAACCACCGCTTGTCTTTGCTTCGCTTGTTTCCTGCGATTCTCTTTATTTCATGTGGATCATGATTTTAGGATTAATGGTGGACATTCCTGCTGCTCTACTCTGTTCATTTAGGGTCATTTCAGGTAAAATGAGACACTTTTTGGTGAATCTCTTGGGACAATGACACCATTTACCAGACATCACCGTATATCTGCCTCCTACTATACTTTTATCTTTATATGACATTTATATTCTGTTAGTTGGTGACAGCTGATCACTGAGGATGTGGCTCCATCTTAGTGGCTGTGACGTTTATTTCTTCTGTTTCATCACTGCTTCACTCGTCGGTGTCATGATTTGTCTCTGATTAGTTGGATCATGTTCATCAGATGTGACATTAATGCTAAACATAATAAAACGGTTTGAATCTGACGCGTCTCATTGTTCATTAAACAGTTCAAACATCACTTTTTGGTCTCTACAGTTTCTGTTGTACATCAGTAACATCAGTAAACATTTAATAACAGGACACATGTAACAATAACTGAATCTTTTCCTTCGAGTCGACACAAACACGTGTTTCATATGTTCAGTTTACATTTAACAAGAGGAATAAAGAGTTACTCATTCTTATTATTTAGTTTTAATTGGAATATCATCATCATATTAAAAGAACAGCAACAAGTCGTTTTTGACTAAAGTGAATTTTCGTCTGAAATCATCTGTTGATGATGTGAAATCACTTTAATCCTGAGGTAAAGGATCAGACTCTTTATGTCCTAGAGGACGATGGAGAAGAAGAAGAAGAAGAAGAAAATGTTTTACAGCAATTTAGTCTAAATTTATCAAGTTAGACTTTAATAATAACTGAATATAAAGTGCTGTCTGATAAATTCAATAAATATTCAGCTAAATACTAATAATTAAACATGTGTCATCACTTCATTATAAATTCACCACATCAGGTTTAAAAGTGGTTGAACTTGTTGGAGACGAGTTAAACGTTGAATAAAAACAAAGAAGTAAAGTGATTTAACTCCAGGTTAATGAAGGTTTAGTGTTTGACTATGGACTGAAGTTTATCCAGGTTTAAAGTCACACTAGAATGTTCACAAACTGGAATAAAGAGTCACTTTATTCCTTAATGGTACATTAGTGACATCACAACGTTCACAGTCACCTGATCACAGCTGGATCCAACAACACGTCTTCTTTCCTGTTGCATCTTTGGTTCTGGTTCAGTTTCAGGTTCAGTTTCCAAAGAGGAAAAACCATCAAATATACATCAAACCAGCCTCCAGCTGATTTACATATTATTATATTGTGGTCAAGTGATTTAGACGTTGACCAGCAGCAGGTCAGTGAGATCAGCTCCAGAGGAATTCAGCCTGTTTTAATATGAATTATTGTTCAGATTTCATTTGTCTCCTTAAATGAATAATTCACCCCCACAGCATTGATTCTTTCTGACATTCATTTAGTCAGAGAGTTGGGACAAAGGTCGCTGCCTTTATATCTCCACTGACCCCTGAAGGTGTGAAACACGGTGTCCTGGGGTCAAAGGTCACAGGTTCCAGCTGAGCTGACCTTTAACATTTCACCTCTGTGGGCGCAACAGTGGATTCTGTGACGAATGAAGCTTCATCTCATTCTTACAGCAGCACCTCTGACCTCTGACCTCTGACCCCTTGTGGCCACAACTGTTATAACAGCTCCTGGGATCTAATTTAATTCAATATTAAATACTTTTTCCAAATCAATTCATGGTACTTATGTACTTTTACTGCAGTACTTTAACTACACTGAGCCCAATTAAATTAAAACTAGTGAAACTGAACATTGTAAAGTGAACTATGAATAAAACAAGTAGTTTTTCAGCTGCAGCTGAGAAGGTTTGAACCTTTCTGATGTGAACTGATCATTAACAAATGCTCCATGTTCATATGTTGGTACCTGAGTTTCTGCTGTAGCTGCTTCTTTCTGTGCATTGAACAGGAAAAGAGTTGATTGGTCCATTATCATCACATTATTTCCATTTAATCACATTAGTTTGGGTTTTTTACATGACTGTTGTCTCTAGTTTAGTCTTTTATCTTGTAAACAGCATGTTCTCCTCTACTTTGATCACCTCTTCATTATTCTACAATAATTACAGGTCTGTCTCATGATATTTCAGACAAATCATCACTGTGGATTTTCTTGTCTTCTATATTATTATATCATTATAACCACATCAGGACATCAACATTAAATGTTCACTTACTCCAAGTGAATCAGCTCCAAAACCCACAAACTGACACAAACTCATCTAAATGGAAAAGCAAAGGATTTTCATTCCTGTTTCAACAGAATCCACAAACAGAACAGAATCCAGTCCAGGTTCCACTGCAGCTTTTCCCCCAAACTCCTCCTCATGTTTCCAGCTGAGTTCTCTGTGAAATATGTGAGGTCACACCCGCCTGACTTCCTGTAAAGGAGAAGAAGCAGCAAACAGCAGCAAAGGAGGTGAGTGTTAATAATGTGTCTGAAATGAAGGATTCATGTGTCAGCGGATTATTTCCATGTTAGTTTAGTAGATTAAAGTGAGTCAGTGAATCAGTCGTCTTCAAATGTCATTTCCTGCTTTGATTTTCCTGTTTCTGCTGCTGTTTGTTGGATTGAACTCAGTCAGAGTTTGTCTTTGTGATGGAGACAAAACGCAGTTCAACTTAGAGGAAAATACACTAGGATCACATGTATTATTGGTGTGTGTGTGTGTGTGTGTGTGTGTGTGTGTGTGTGTGTGTGTGTGTGTGTGTGTGTGTGTGTGTGTGTGTGTGTGTGTGTGTGTGTGTGTAATGTGTGTGTGTGTGTGTGTGTGTGTAATATGTGTGTGTGTGTGTGTGTGTAACGTGTAATGTGTGTGTAATGTGTGTGTGTGTGTGTGTGTGTGTGTGTGTGTGTGTGTGTGATGTTGAAGTTAACTTTCGATTCTACAGTTAAATGGAAAATTACCAAGTAGTGAAGCAGGTGGAGCTGCAGGAAATAGAGATAAGGTAATAAACCCTCCTACAGAGGCTGAACATCCATCTGAAATATTCTTCTGTTTACAATAAAGGTTAAATATTAAACTGTGTTTTATTGAAAGTTCTGAGCTTCTTGATGATGAAACAAGTCACATGAATCATTTCCACCAGATTCTATCAGTTTGATGATTTAGATGAGAATTCATTGAATTGCACAGCGTCAGTTCTCTGATTGGAGGATAATCTAGTCCATGTTGAAGAAGTCTGGGTGAAGTGGTTTTTGATCTGGACCTGGTTGAATGACGTCTACTTATAAAAACAAGTCTGTGAAATGTCTCCTTCAGTGTTTCTGAAATAGAATAAAGGTTTTACTAATTCAACATTTCATGTCAGGAAAAGTTAACGTCTTCCATCAAAATGTCTAAAATGTTTTCACATCAAAAAGTAGAATAAAAACAAAGGACCAACAGTCCAATCACATCAAGTTCATGTGTCTTTAACTTTGGTTTCTCTTTCTCTCTCAGACTCCAGAAGATGAATGATGTGGAGAAACAGGACGGAGCAGAGTCTCTAATATCCAGCTGTGTGTCTCTGAGCAGTGATCGGTCTAAAGATCAACCTCCAAAGTTCAGTAATGAACCTGGAGCCTCAAACACAAAGTAAGAGTTTCTACAGAGGCTGCTGTTGGTGCAGGATTTAGTTCCAACCAAGAAGTTACACACCTGGTTCTACTAATGAAGGCCTTAGTAAGGCCTGGAGAGGTTGATTCATAGAATCAGGTGTTACTGCTGGTTGGAACTAAAACCTGGACCCACCAGACCTCCAGGACCAGGACTGTCCACCTCTGGTTTAAATGGGTCCAACGACCAATGATCTGATCTAAACAAACCTATTTGTTGTCTTTATTAAATCCTGTTTCATGTTACATCTGCTCTTTACTAGAACTAATGACATGTATAAAACTCCTGTTGTTTCCACAGACAGAGAGCAGAGTCTCTAATATCCAGCTGTGAGTCTCTGAGCAGTGATTGGTCTAAAGATGATCCTCTAAACTTCAGTAATGAACCTGGAGCCTCAAACACAAAGTAAGAGTTTCTAGTGTAAACTGAGCTGAAGATGAATCAGGGAGACTGTTTCATTTCTTCCTGACTTTTAATGGTTAATAACAGTTTAAATGAACCTGTGGAGTTTTTGGCCTCTAATGTCATGAGTCATTAAATGTGTCTTCATGTCCACAGACACAGGAAGAGGAGACGTGTTCCTGTGGAGAAGCAGCTGTCCTGCTGTTCTTTGTGTCAGGACGTCCTGAAGGATCCAGTCTCCACCAGCTGTGGACACTGGTTCTGCAGACAGTGCATCAACTCATACTGGGACCAGTCCGATTCATCAGGAGACTCCTCCTGTCCTCAGTGTGGAAAACGATCCAGAAGAAGACCTGGACTGGAGGAAGACGGTCAGAGCAGCTCTGGACAAAGTAAGACTGAAGATGTGTTGATGTCCTGGTCTCTGGAAACAGGACAGGAACCTCCCTCCTCTACCACACTGACCATTAACACAGGGACACATGTTTCTGTTGAATTCTACCTTTGTCTCTTCTCTTTCAGCAGGAAGTGGTCTCCAGGAGGATTCAGATGAACAGAAGATCAGTCTGAGGAACACATGTGAATATGTGACTGAAGGAACCGATGAACCAGGAGGTAAAACCCTCCTCAACGAGGTCTTCACTGATGTCCACGTCACAGAGGGACTGAGTGAAGAGGCTGATGACCATCATGAGGTGGAGCAGCTGGAGACAGTTTCCCAGTCGAAGCCCGTCCAGGACACGACGATCAAGTGTGACGACATCTTTAAACTCTTAGCTGAGCAACAGAAACACATCAGAGCTGTTGTGACCAGCGGCGTCGCTGGCGCTGGAAAAACCTTCTCAGTGAGGAAGTTCACTCTGGACTGGGCCGAGGGTTTGGAAAACCAAGACGTCAGTCTGCTGATTCCTCTTTCCTTCAGGGAGCTGAACCTGATCCAAGATGAACGGTTCAGTCTTCTCCAGCTGATCCATCTTTTCCATCCAGCGTTACAGAAGCTCACAGCAGAGAAGCTCACTGACCCTGACTGTAAAGCTTTGTTCATCTTTGACGGCCTGGATGAAAACAGACGCTCACTGGACTTCAACAACATGGAGGTGGTGTCTGACGTCACAAAGGAGTCATCAGTCAACGCGCTGCTGACAAACCTCATCAAGGGGAAGCTGCTTCCATCGGCTCTCATCTGGATAACTTCCAGACCCGCGGCAGCCAATCAGATCCCTCCTGCATGTGTGGACAGGTTCACAGAAGTACGAGGCTTCACTGACGACCAGAAGGACGAGTACTTCAGGAAGAGATTCAGAGATGAAGATCTGTGCAGCAGAATCATCTCACACATCAAGAGCTCCAGGAGCCTCCACGTCATGTGTCACCTCCCAGTCTTCTGCTGGATCACTGCTTCAGTTCTGGAGGACATGTTGACTACAGAGCAGACAGGAGAGCTGCCCAAGACCCTGACTGACATGTACTCACACTTCCTGATGCTCCAGACAAAGAGGAAGAAGATCAAGTATGGTGAAGGTGACAGGAACATTCTTCTAAAGCTGGGGAGGCTGGCGTTTGAACAACTGGAGAAAAGAAACATCATGTTCTACCAAGAAGACCTGGAGCAGTGTGGTATCGATGTCACAGAGGCCTCGGTCTTCTCAGGAGTTTGTAACCAGATCTTCAGAAGAGAGAGTGTGATCTTCCAGAAAAAGGTCTACAGCTTTGTTCATCTGAGCGTTCAGGAGTTTCTGGCTGCAGTCTACATGCTGCACTGCTACAAGACCAGGAACAGACGGGTACTGGAGGACTTCCTGGGGGAATCTGAAACAAAGACTTTACTGGAGAAACAGTCTGTTGTTTTAAAGGATTCCCCATCTCTGGACGTCTTCCTGATGGATGTGATGGAGAAATCTCTCAGAAGTGAAAACGGCCACCTGGACCTGTTTGTTCGCTTCCTTCATGGCCTCTCTCTGCCGTCCAATCAGAGGCTGTTAGGAGGCCTGCTGGGTCAGACAGAGACCAGTCCAAGAACCATCCAGAGAATCATCAACAACCTGAAGAAGATGAAGACTGAGAACATCTCTCCTGACAGAAGCATCAACACCTTCCACTGTCTGATGGAGCTGAGCAACCGCTCAGTACATGAGGAGATCCAGAAGTTCCTGAAGTCAGAGAACACATCGGAGGAGGAACTCTCTGACATCCACTGTTCAGGTCTGGCCCACATCCTGCAGATGTCAGATGTTCTGGATGTGTTGTTCCTGAGTAACTACAAAACATCACAGGAGGGACGACGGAGACTGATTCCAGCTGTGAAGAACTGCAGAAAGGCTGAGTAAGTCCAGATGTGATTAACATTATAAATGAAGATCAGTCGTTTAGTTCTTCAAACATTAATAGAATCAGATTATTGTCATTGTTAAACTTGTTTCTATTTGTCATTAAGTTCTACGTTATATTTAGTCTCAGATGTTGTTGAGCTGTTTAAAAGTTGAGTATAAATAATGTCGACTTCATCTGTTTGTAGCTGTTCAGGTAATGACCAGTTATTCTATTGGTTTCTAGTAATAGTTAAATCAGGTTGGTAATGATACCAGAGGCCTTCACTGACTTTTAGTTGAGTCCAGAGGTGAATTGGTCTTTTTTGTATTTACACTCAGAACCTAAGTGAATAGTTTGAATACAGCCTGTAGCATTTCCTTGTTGATGATCTTGAGCATCTCATTCAGGTCCATCAGGTCCACAAGCTGTTTTACATGTGAGAACCTCCAGTTTCTTCAGAAGTTGCTGCTCAGTAACTGGAGAGTCTGAAGGATTCTCATTGCTTTTTAGAGCTAATTCCAGTTCAGTGAACTGTTCATGAATCTAGGACAGTTCTTGGTCTTGGTTCTTGATTAGATGTTGTAAATTTGACCAGAAGTTGTTTGTGTTGATCATCTCCTCAGTTAGTGTCAGTTGTTGTTTGTTTTATCTTTGTTTTTTGAGTCTGAGTGTAGGTTTGTAGACTTTTAGAGTTTCATAGTAAAGAAAGCATATGTCACCATTGTGGGGGTCTCTCTGCTTTAGTTTAACAGCATTTTAAGTTGTTTCTTCATATTTTTAGTATCTGTATCAAACCAGCTGCTGTTTGTTCCAGTTTTGGTTTGTTCCTGGTCAGTTTCAGTTGTGATTCTTTTGCTGTTTGTCTGAATATAAGTTTAATAATGTTCAATGTGAGATTGATGTGTTACTGTGAGTCTGTAGAATCCAGAAAGTTGTCTGAAAGTGTTTGAACAGAACAGTTAAAATACACAAGCTATAAAACTAAAGAGGAGGTCAGAGGTCACGGAGGACGTTAACAGAAGGATCTAGAATTTAATGTTTGATGGGAGCCAGTGGAGCTGCTTCAAGATGGAGGTGAGAATTAGTTTGATTTAGAAAATGTAGGATCATTTCTAACACTTGACTTCCTGTTTGGTTTGATGTGATCTGTTCAGTTCAATGGAATAAGAGTCACAGAGTCTCCTGGAAGCCAATAGAGACGGTTGGAGACATGCTGCTGCTGTTAGAGAACAAGAAAGTAATGGCAGATGCATTTCAACAAAGGAAAATAAGAAGAAATGAAAACTTTCCTTGTTTGAACAGTCTGTTTGGCCAATCAAGAACAGATTTCAGAGTTTACGAGGTGTGCTTGAATGCACCTTGAAGTCTCAGCCAAACAAAGCCATGTTGATTTCAGAGTTTACGACTGAACCTGAATGCACCACACAGGTTTTTGTCACTTTTCAAAGCAACGTCACATGATCAATGTTGAATAAGTGTTAAAGTTAGTTAGTGCAGGTAGTTTTCTCATGGTGGACCACCACCAATAAATGAATGTATAGCAAACACCTCATTGGCTCCATGTTGGATGTCAGCTTGTTTCCTTTGGTGCTGCCACTGCCTCCGTACAAAGAGACATGAGCAGCTTGTTTCATTCAGCTTTAACATTTATTCTCTTTAACATCTCAGTCAATCACACAATTCTCTACAAACTCTTGACAGTCACATAAACTGAGGAGCTGCACCAGATCAGGCCGCTGGCCTGGAGTTTGACACGTGTGCATTTAATGAATAAAATACCAGAAACCAGAAAAAGAGATCAGCTGATCCACTGATATAAACATGAATCACAATAAGTCAAACTGTTTCAGCATCAAATGCATGAAGTGAATATAAAATGTCTTTGTTAATGAGAACATGTTGTGATTTTTGTGTCATCACAGTTTTTATGCCTGTGGACTCTCAGAGACTCACTGTGAAGTTGTGGCCTCAGCCCTGAAGTCCAAAAACTCCCATCTGAGAGATCTGGACCTGAGTTACAACGAGCTGCAGGATTCATCAGTGAAGATTCTGTGTTCTGGACTGCAGAGTCCAAACTGTAGACTGGAGGTTCTGAGGTCAGTTCACTGTTTGTAGCTTTGGTATTTTATGGATTTATATTGATCCACTTTGTTATAAACTCAATGAAACAGGTTTTACATGATTCACAAATAAATACAGTGTGATTTACAAATACAAAAACACTTGAATCCATCTTGTTTTATAAATGTAAAACGTTCCTATTAAACAGATAAAACATGTGTCAAACATACAAATAAAATAATTCTTTAGCTACAAAATATCTGTCAACTACAAACTTTTCTTTTAATTCTAAAACCAAACATGCAGCACTAATGTTCCTCTGATGTGCTGCTCTACTCTACTAGTTTACAATTCACATTTGAACAATAGAACACAATCAAATACTCACATAGTCATGTTATGAAGACAAATATCTTGTATTCATACACAACTAAAAGTGCGATCAGTAAATCCACATCCTAATATAAAATGACGTGAACAGATGAAGCTGTGGTTCAGCTCATCTGGAGTGTTACCACGTGTTCCAGTTTCTTAGCCTGAACATTCTGGACCTTTTTAACAGAGTTGAATCAGAGACTGTTCATCTGTTCATTCTTTGGTTTTCTCTGATGCTGTTACCCCTGGACGTCCTGGTCTGCTCTGTTTGTTGGATTGGATGGAACTTAAACAACAAATCTACCTTCAGCTGATAAGAATCATCTTCATCTGGACTTTCAACATGAAATCTCATTTATTTTGACCTCAGTCTTAATAAATACAATAAATACATGAGATGAAGAAATACATGACACTGATGATGCAACTAATTCATTCAATCAATGATAAAACTGAATCAATCAATCATTCTGTGGGGAGGATGAATGTAAGAATTTAATCAATATAAAATAAATGAGATTCCCTTTAATATTAAAACTTAACATCTTAAATACTCTGAAGTAGCTGTAATATTATTTTCTTTGAATTGAAATCCTGCACATTAACTTCATGTCCATCAGCAGTGTGTTGTGACTCAGTGTAGAAGTACACAAAGCTTCTAAAGCAGCACATCCAGGGAGAAGGAGGTCATGTGATCAGTGATGAACATGTCTGATTTCATGTTGATCCTCTAATTCCAGACTGGACTGAGTTCAGCAGTGTGTTGTGACTCAGTGTTGACATGAATGTGTGTGAATGTTGTGCTGACATTTGGATGATGTCTGTAGAAGGCCACATGATGATGATCCAACAACACAATGAGAAAGTCACTCTGCTCATTAGAAGGAAAACTTCCCTGATGAGGACATAGTAATGTTCAGCTACACATTTAAAACCTCATCACATCTGATTGGATCATCAATGGATTTTTATTCATCATTTATTCTTTATTCAGGTTGTGGAGATGCAGTTTGACAGAGATCAGCTGTGATTCACTGGCCTCAGCTCTGAAGTCCAACCCTTCCCATCTGAGAGAACTGAGTCTGTCTGACAACCAGCTGCAGGATTCAGGAGTGAAGCTGCTGTGTGGTTTTCTGGAGAGTCCACACTGTAAACTGGAGACTCTGAGGTCAGACACCATGTTTTTATTGATTTGTTTACTTGTGTGCTGAGATGAACATGATGTGACAGTTGTGGTGACATTAAACTGCAGACATGAAGCTGATATGATGCTGATCCACACTGATGTAGGAGAAGCAGCTGTATGTATTTGACCTCTTCATGTTCATTAAATCCCATGTTTCACTTGCTGCTGTCTGTGCTCAGTGATGAAGTGGAAACAGCAGGTACTGACACTCCATGTGTAGCTTTATATCAGGGGTGGGAAACTTTTTTCTGTCAAGGGACATTTGTGAATTTATAAAACCAACTAAGAGCCAAACACTTTATTTTCCATTCATTAAATGGTCTCAGCTTTTCCCTCATTTTACAGAACCTATATTCATGATCATGATTCATGAATAAAATGAAGCAACTGGAAGCTTGATTTTCTCCAAATCCAGAGATAAATCCAGTCTTTTAATGTATTTTCATCTCAAGGTAACATTATTTAGATTGTTTCTACTTTTAAATACTTGGGTATCATCTTTGACGACAAGTTGTCTTTTAAGCCTCATATAGAGAACCTGGTAAAGAAGCTGAGGGTGAGACTGGGCTTTTATTTCAGGATTAAGTCCTGTTTTACATTGTTATCAAAAAAGAGACCCTAACCCTAAAAGAGAGGTAAAAGAGATTTCTAAAGTAATTATTGGACTACTCCCTCCAGACCTTCACACTTACATCACATCAAAGAGGACGTCATCATACAGTTTGCGCTCGTTGGACATTTTAACTGCCTCTATCCCCAGGACTCACCCTGAGTGAGGTCAGAGGTCATTTATGTGTCTGCTCCCTCTTCCTGGAACAATCTGCAAAAATGGCTCCAACTACAGGAACTCATCTCTGTTACTAATTTAAAGCTCAACTCAGGCTTTTTATTGTCAAAATGTGGAACGTGTAATTGTTTCACTGTGATATTTTATCATCAGGAAGTCATGTTTTAGTGTGTATTGTGGTGCACTGTTTGTTTTTTCACTGTCTTTGTGTTTTCGTTGTGTATTATGATCGTTCCTCCCCAGGATGGACCTCCACTTACAACCTTCTCTGCCCCTTTTCAGCCCTCTTTTCTTTTTCTAGGACTCTGACTCTGATCCACTGTTCCATATGTGTCTTTCTGTGCTTCCTGCACCTTTTTGTTTGTTTTAACACTGACACATTGGTCAGGCCTTGCTCCAAAAAGAGATCATTTGATCTCAAGCAACAAGCCTGGTTAAATAAAGGTGCAATAAAAAAACAGTGACAGTCTCAGCTTTAATAAAATGTCACATTACTGTCAAATTCAAATGATTAGTATAGTTTTAAAGTTAAAGTAGGTGACAGAGGTTTGCTGCAGAGAAAAGTAGAGACAAAGCTGCTAGAAGCTGAGAGAAAACTGACAGAAGAAAAGCTGCTGCAACAAAACTTTCACTAATTAATGCATGTGGTTTAGCAAATGTAAAACGTATTAAACAAATAAAACACGTCTCAAATGTGTAAAGAAAAGAATTCTTCAACTACAAAATATATCATCAATTCCAGAATATTGCTGCAGTAAAATGTTTTTAAATGAGTGTAGGATAAAAAGGTTCAAAGTTCAAAAAAAGTCCAAAACCAAATGTTTCAAGTATAAATGAACCAGTTTTAGTCCAAACATGCAGCAGTGATTTTCCTCTGATGTGCTGCTCTACTTTGAGTCAGTGACTTTTAAATGTCCTGAATAATTCAGCCTTCAAACAGCAGGTGGAGCCACTGAGTCCATTTAAATGGAGCAACTGGAAGCAGAGCAGCAGCAGTGGGATCAGTGAGTTACTGTACCACAGCATTTCACTTTGTAGCAGAGGAAACATTGAGCCAAATGAGGAATTAACAGGTGACTTAGTGTGTTTTCTGGAGAAAAGTTCAATGTCAGTGAACTTTGTGAATATCTCTCATTGTTAGGATGATAAATGTGTAGAACACAGAGCATCAGTGCAGGAGATAAATTATTGCAGCTGGCTGGCAGCAAGAATAATGGGAGACTTTTATTGTGAAGTAATTGGAAGCTACTGAAGTCAGCATTTCCTGTTTCCACTTGATGAGCTGTGGTGAAGTTATGAGCAGACAATGATGAGGAGAAAGACTCCAACCTGTTGATCACAGCTGTTTGATTTTCAAATGTCACAGTTTGAGGGAAACTTCAGCACAGGAGGAGAGTCGTGTGGAGGGTAAAGCACTGATGCTCTGTGTTCTACACATTTATCATCCTAACAATGAAAGGATTACTGCACCAACAACATGTAGAAGTACACAAAGCTTCTAAAGCAGCACATCCAGGGAGAAGGAGGTCATGTGATCAGTGATGAACATGTCTGATTTCATGTTGATCCTCTAATTCCAGACTGGACTGAGTTCAGCAGTGTGTTGTGACTCAGTGTTGACATGAATGTGTGTGAATGTTGTGCTGACATTTGGATGATGTCTGTAGAAGGCCACATGATGATGATCCAACAACACAATGAGAAAGTCACTCTGCTCATTAGAAGGAAAACTTCCCTGATGAGGACATAGTAATGTTCAGCTACACATTTAAAACCTCATCACATCTGATTGGATCATCAATGGATTTGTATTCATCATTTATTCTTTATTCAGGTTGAGGAGCTGCAGTTTGACAGAGATCAGCTGTGATTCACTGGCCTCAGCTCTGAAGTCCAACCCTTCCCATCTGAAAGAACTGGATCTGTCTGAGAACCAGCTGCAGGATTCAGGAGTGAAGCTGCTGTGTGGTTTTCTGGAGAGTCCACACTGTAAACTGGAGACTCTGAGGTCAGACACCATGTTTTTATTGATTTGTTTACTTGTGTGCTGAGATGAACATGATGTGACAGTTGTGGTGACATTAAACTGCAGACATGAAGCTGATATGATGCTGATCCACACTGATGTAGGAGAAGCAGCTGTATGTATTTGACCTCTTCATGTTCATTAAATCCCATGTTGTTTCCTGGAGGAATGGAGGACAGCTCGTCCCTCCTTCAGACTGACCTCTGACCTCCGCCCCCCTACAGCAGAGAGCCGTGAGGCCCTCTCCAGTAAAGAGTTGTAGAGATAAACTGTAGAGATAAGAGCCTACACTGAGCATCTTAATGGAAAGTCTCTTTTCTTCTTCTGTGGTTGAGTCTGTTGATGGTGTCAGAACAATGTTGAGCTGCACATTTAAAACCTTCTAATAACAAGAAACATCTCCACTGGATCATTGACTCTGAACCTCTGAAACTCTGTTTGTGTCTTTTCTATTTGACAGTTTTAACCTGCATCCTGTTGAATTCAGCTGTTTGACTTTACAGCTTCTAAACTTCTACATTTTAAAGCTTCTTCAGCTCTGAACACATCATAAAACACTGAATGATTCCAAGCAGGAACTTTATCTTCTAAAGTAACATCATTTATTCTTTATTCAGGTTGTGGAGATGCAGTTTGACAGAGATCAGCTGTGATTCTCTGGCCTCAGCTCTGAAGTCCAACCCTGCTCATCTGAAAACCCTGGACCTGAGCTTAAACAACCTGGAAGACCCAGATGTGAAGCTGCTGTCTGATCTTCAGCAGAGTCCAGACTGTGGACTGAAGGATCTTCAGTAAGTAGAGAGTTGGAATCAGTCTGTGCTGCTTTCATCAGTTTAGTTTTAACACAGTTGGTATCAAAGCACAGATTCAGTGTTTCCTGGTGAACCTTCTCAGTGCTGCTTTCCTCAGTGAAGCTGTGAGAGGAGAACGCTGACAGAGAGAGAACAGTCAGCCAATCACAGCAGCCCAAGCTGCTTGTTGTGATGATTCCTGTTGTTGTTGTTGTTGTTGTTGTTGAGCAGGAAATGAAGCTGGATTCCAGCTGACAGTCTGAGCACATGTATAGAGACAGTGGTCCTCAGTCATCAAACCTCAACACTAAACTATTGATCAGTTCATCTCAGATCAGTGGGACTGAAGCCTGGTTTCACAGCAGCATCAATAGACTCAGTCACCATGTGGTCTTCATCCAGTCTGAATAGGACTGAGGTCCCTGCTGCTCTTTATACTGATGGATCACTGACTGGAGCTGATGACAGGCACCACATACACACTCATTTAGGACACGTTTGAAGGGCAAATGTGGGTTTTGAAGCTTTATTTCCTGCATTCTGGTCTATTTTACTGGATGTGAATCACAAACTAATGAATCAACAACTGCTTAGAACAATGTAGTGAATGAAGCTCAAATAAAACCACAGCTGCTCTATATCAGTGGGAGGGAGACGACACATATAACCATTAACAGGTTAATAATGAATTAAATCATATATATATGACTAAAGTCAGCAGATGTTCTTCCACATCTGGAGCCAGCTGGTCTTTTCTGTCTTTTCTGTCCCTCGATACAGTAGAATGCATCTCCCATTCCAGCTGTAGCACTAGTGATGTCTCCACCTTCAGAAACAACAAGAAGAACACAGCAGAGTCTTCAACGTTCTATTAGAACACACAGTTAACAGCAGAGTAGAGTCTAGTATAAAGTCTAGTACAATACCCTGTTCACATCCCTGATATTCAACAGCATCTTCTACAGCATTTTACTGACCTGTAGCAACACTTTTCATTTAGTTGAAGTTCTGAGTCCTTCTAACGCTGCCAATACCAACATTTAGTGAGAGAAAGGCTGAAAATAAATCAAGAAAATGTTTCCTGGGTCCTGATCACTAAATGTGTCCCTGTAAGATGCAGCAGAGCTGGATGTAAAATCAGTTTTTCTGCTGTTCACCATGTTAACACCCATCAGGTGGAACATGTCCTACAAACAGCTGTGGTGGTGTTTCCTGTCTTTTTTCACGGGTCATGTGGGCTTTTCTTCTGCTGCTGGATGGAAACTCAATGCTTTGTTGGTGTTTTCCTTTTATTTCTGGTGTAAATTGGTTTTGGATGGATCAGTGATGACAGCATCGCTAACTTAACGTTAGCTTATCTTTTTAAATCGCTGACTAAGCTGCTCGTCCTTTGTTCAAAGACGTAGATTTCGCTGCATTTAGCAGCATCTCCTCTAACGGCCTTTTTCTTTTCTCTCTCTGACTCTCGGCTCCACTTTTCCTTATTTTCCATCCATCTCCACTGCTTAGAAGTGAAAAGGTTCCTTCAACATGAAACAGGTTTTTCAGCTGCTGCTGCCCAGCGGCTCATTTAGCAGGTCAGACCAGCAGGAAAACTCCTGATGACCAGTCCAGACCTGGATGATGAAGAGTCTCACAAACACTGACTCATCACCTCTGTTGTTTCTGCTTCTTCATCAGATGGAGCTGATCATCTCTGAGTGAGAAGATCAGGAGGTTGAGAGGATCAGCTGTATCCTGATGATCCATCTGGATTCTGTCATCTTCTCTTAAATCTCCTGACTACAAACTGATGAGTTGTGTCTGGATTTGAATTCTAATTCTGTACAAACATCTGTTGACATAAATACACTGTTTTCATCCTGAGTCGAGCTTCAGCTTCATGTATAATCTATCAACTGTTTTATTGGACTTATCCTGATCCATCTTTGTGCTGTAAAACATAGAAATGTCATAAAAAGTCTCTAAATTTGCACAAAATCAGATGTAAATGAAGGTGATTTCTGACACATTTACAATTAAGTGTCTATAATCAAACGAGTCTTAATGTTGTTTTTCTGCTCGTTCGTCTAAAACCAACAGGAATCCAAAAGTCTGATGAAAGATAAAAGATGATCAGTGGATTCACTGAGTAGCTTCACTCACAACAATCAACTAAACTGCTTTAAAATGCATCATCACATCTTTTCACCACTGCTCCCTCTGCACCTGCAAACACTGCTGCTCCATCTCTGTTTCTGGAAACCACTCGACTCTTTTTAGGATTTTTATGGACAAATTTGTTCCACTAATGAATCCATATTACAGTTATTGTGGTGAGAGTAACTTAAAGTGATGCAGTAGTAGTGTAATGCCTTATAATTTAAATACAGGTATATTGTAATGTAATAAAATGCTTTGAAATGACAGGAACAAGTAAAAATAACACATTACAGTTCTGAAGTAACTTAACCAACACTGATGGGACCTGATGTCCCCACAGTGCTGTACTCAGTCAGGGTGTGTGTGTGTGTGTGTGTGTGTGTGTGTGTGTGTGTGTGTGTGTGTGTGTGTGTGTGTGTGTGTGTGTTATTTTGATGAACTAGAGGAACCTGACAAAGTCACAAACCTTCATGCAGCAAACAAACTTCCTTGTTTATCTCATGGATTTGAAGCGGGGGTCACCAACCCGCGGCTCCATGCGGCTCGTTAGCGCCCTATAGTGGCTCCCTGGAGCTTGTTAAAATGTATGAAAATGTAAAATGATGGGGGGGATATATTTTTGGTTTAAATGTTCTTAACAGACAAAGAGCCCCACATGGCCTGGACTACATAGAACAGCCACCACGGCAGCCATCTTTGTAGTCCCCCCCCCACACACACACACGCTTTTGTATTTTTTTGAATAAATGCTTTTGAGTCATACATTCTGCCTCTTTAATGATGTACAATGATGAATTCTGCCAACCTCTACTTTAGAACTCAGAATCCTTCAACTATTAATAGCTATCAATATGATGACCCTGGTTTCTATTATTAAGTTAATTGTTAATCAGACATCCAAATTAATAGTTTATTACAATTCATGTGACTGAATCAGAGAATTGACTATCTTTTCCTCTCAACCGAGAGGTGGTGCCCCGAAATTCTAAAACTTTAATGAATACATAATTATTTCCAATAATTATTGATTCTTTCTGATAGTCAATTCTACCTGAAGAATTAGTGCAAGACACAACATTTATGGCTGCTGAGGCTAAATAAATCACACATTTTATTTGGTGTCAGTGTAGCCAGCATATTTATGGTGCCCCGTGTGAGGCGAGTACCGTTCACTACATATTTATGGTGCCCCGTGTGAGGCGAGTACAGTTCACTACATATTTATGGTGCCCCGTGTGAGGCGAGTACAGTTCACTACATATTTATGGTGCCCCGTGTGAGGCGAGTACCGTTCACTACATATTTGTGGTGCCCCGTGTGAGGCGAGTACAGTTCACTACATATTTATGGTGCCCCGTGTGAGGCGAGTACAGTTCACTACATATTTATGGTGCCCTGTGTGAGGCAAGTACCGTTCACTACATATTTGTGGTGCCCCGTGTGAGGCGAGTACAGTTCACTACATATTTATGGTGCCCCGTGTGAGGCAAGTACAGTTCACTACATATTTATGGTGCCCCGTGTGAGGCAAGTACCATTCACTACATATTTATGGTGCCCCGTGTGAGGCGAGTACAGTTCACTACATATTTATGGTGCCCCGTGTGAGGCACTACATAGATTTCTTTATTGTATTTCTATAATAAACCTATAGATAAAGTTCAAGTTAGTTCAAGTTAAAGCAGCAGAGTGGTCACGTGGTCATTCTCACCAGGATGAGCTGCAGGAATAAACATTTAGTCATGAATGATCATTGTGTATTTGTAGCTAATGAGCCATGTTGATAGTAGCTGATATAGATGATATATACTTCCAGCCTGTGTTGACTTCATATCAGGATTATATAAGGATTTTAACTATTTGTGGCTCCAGACAGATTTGTTTTTTGTTCTTTTGGTCTGACTCTTTGAAGGTGTTGTGTTGCCGACTCCTGATTTAAAGTCTAGAACGAGTCCAACACAAGAGGAAGGTTAAAGAAGCACAAATGTGTTCCTTAATGTTGGAAAAATTCAGACCCGTTATTCCTCAGAGTGGTTTAGTCCAGTTGCTGTTTTCCAGTGGGCGGGGCCAGTGGCTAACAGCTAATTTTGACAGTCAGCTAGTGGCTAGCGATGTGGAAGACACCAATCAGACTAACATGTAGAAGTCAGTATTTCAGGTTATTGATGGTCAGTAACTCATGTTCATGTGAAAGTACCATCACTTTGATTTTCTCTGCATTTAAAACCAATTTTAGAGCCTGAATGCCGTTAAAAGCAGACTGTAAAAACAGTAGCAACCGTAAATGACTGTGTCATCACCATAAAATGATATGATGCATTTAACAGGTCATGACACCTGTTGGATGTAAATATAAATGGAGAATAAATTCAGTGGTTCCTGAAGTTTTCACTGTTTAAAACTAAGTGGATTTTTCCACTTGAATAGAAAAGAAGCTGCTGTACTCACACACTATAATTCACTTTCTTCACACGTCATGTAGAACCGAGTTGAGTTCATCCAACAGGTGTTTTATGATAAAAGGAGAAGAATCTAATTGTGTATGAAAACAGGGATTTATCACTATGTATGAAAATCTTCTTTAAAACGTGAAGTCAGAGGAAACAGGGAGGGAACGTTTCTCCAGATGAGCTGTAGAACGTCTGTTCAACTCACTTGTTTTGCTTTAATAAGGTGTTTTCAGTGATATACAGATATTTGTATTAAATGGTTCCACTGTATTTGCCAGTGTATAAAAATACAAACATTCTGGCAAGAAATAAAACGATGTATTCAAAACATTTTACAAATTCAAGTCCCCCTAATTCCTCCTGTGTTTATATTCTTTATGTATCCAGATAATTTGAAGCTTAAAAAGCACCAACTAGTATTTGTTGATTTGAGTGCATTCATGGCAAAGAGAGTAACAGCCCTCTCTTGGAAAAACGTCAGTGGTTGTCTGAAATGTCTTTAACTCTCCCTTTAGACAAAATGACTTATACAATAAAACAGCAGCAGCATCACTTATTAGCTGTGTCAACCTCATGATCTCATGTAATGGAAGAGCTGTCAGCAGGAACATCACAGAATGATGTTTGCTTTAATATCACTTCATTTGTTTCCTGTATATTTATAAAAGGAACTAGTGAAGACCAGGAGTTGATGTGTGTTCCAGACATGTAATGTTAGAATGTGAAATCAATAAAGAGAATGTTGGAAAAAAAAAAAAGAGAAGTGGTTGACTGGGTTCTAAGGGTTGACACAACACTGCTGTTTAAACTCTCATGCTGTTTATTATCATTTGTTGAACATCACACTAGTTTATATATGAAATAACAAGAATATTAACTATTGATCAGTGATCAGGTCTCATACTGATCATCACCATGCAAACTGAATCTATTCATGTCAGCTTTGAACCATCTGAGTAACACTGGCTCCGCCCCCCACCAGACTGCTGCCTGCTGATTGGCTGCCGCTGCTGTCCGTCAGCCGTACCGATCGATGGAGAACGCCTCTGAGTCGCTGGACCTGGTCATGGTCTCGGTGTGTCTGAGGGACCACTGGGACCGGAACAGGGTCCCTGAGGAGTCCAGGACCTGGAGCAGCACACAGGAGGACTCATTGCTGCTGCTGCTGCTAACACTGATGCTGCTAACGCTGATGCTGCTAACTCTGCTGCTACTAACACCGATGCTAACTCTGCTGCTGCTAACACTACTGCTAACTCTGCTCCTGCTAAGACTGATGCTGCTAACACTGATGCTACTAACGCTGATGCTAACTCTGCTGCTGCTAACACTACTGCTAACTCTGCTGCTGATAACTCTGCTGCTGCTAACACTGATTCTAACTCTCCTGCTGCTAACTCTGCTGCTACTAACTCTGATGCTAACTCTGCTGCTGCTAACTCTGCTGCTAACACTGATGCTGCTAGCACTACTGCTACTAATGTAAAATGATCAATTATATTAAGAACTGGGTATTTTACCTCTTCAAACTTTTTGGACTTGTAATGCTCCGCCCCTTTCAGGAAGTTCAACAGTATGATGTCACACAGCACCGTGCCCTAAACAATAATAACAACAATAATAACAACAGTAGTAACAACAACAGTAACAACAACAACAACAACAGTAACAACAACAACAACAACAACAACAGTAACAACAGTAATAACAACAACAGTAACAACAGTAATAACAACAACAGTAACAACAGTAACAACAGTAACAACAGTAACAACAGTAATAACAACAACAGTAACAACAGTAATAACAACAACAGTAACAACAGTAACAACAGTAACAACAGTAACAACAGTAATAACAACAACAACAACAACAGTAACAACAGTAACAACAGTAATAACAACAACAGTAACAACAACAGTAACAACAACAGTAACAACAACAGTAATAACAACAACAGTAACAACAACAATAACAACAACAGTAATAACAACAACAGTAACAACAACAACAGTAACAACAACAGTAACAACAACAGTAATAACAACAACAGTAACAACAACAGTAATAACAACAACAGTAATAACAACAACAGTAACAACAACAGTAATAACAACAACAGTAACAACAACAGTAATAACAACAACAGTAACAACAGTAATAACAACAACAGTAACAACAGTAACAACAGTAATAACAACAACAGTAACAACAACAGTAACAACAACAGTAACAACAGTAACAACAACAGTAATATCAACACAACAGTAACAACAACAGTAATAACAACAACAGTAATAACAACAACAGTAACAACAACAGTAATAACAACAACAGTAACAACAACAGTAACAACAACAGTAACAACAACAGTAACAACAACAGTAATAACAACAACAGTAACAACAACAACAATAACAACAACAACAGTAACAACAACAACAGTAACAACAACAGTAATAACAACAACAGTAACAACAACAGTAATAACAACAACAACAACAACAGTAACAACAGTAACAACAGTAATAACAACAACAGTAACAACAACAGTAACAACAACAG
>CM060466.1:205000-217500 GCA_030544235.1 Lepturacanthus savala | reverse complement strand
ATGACTTAATATCACTATATATATAACAACTTACTATATATACAGGAGTTAATGTCACTATATATATAACAACTTACTTTATATACAGGAGTTAATGTTACTATATATATAACAACCTACTATATATACAGGAGTTAATATCACTATATATATAACAACCTACTATATATACAGGAGTTAATGTTACTATATATATAACAACCTACTATATATACAGGAGTTAATGTTACTATATATATAACAACCTACTATATATACAGGAGTTAATGTTACTATATATATAACAACCTACTATATATACAGGAGTTAATGTTACTATATATATAACAACCTACTATATATACAGGAGTTAATGTTACTATATATATAACAACTTACTATATATACAGGAGTTAATGTTACTATATATATAACAACCTACTATATATACAGGAGTTAATGTTACTATATATATAACAACCTACTATATATACAGGAGTTAATATCACTATATATATAACAACCTGCTATATATACAGGAGTTAATGTTACTATATATATAACAACCTACTATATATACAGGAGTTAATGTTACTATATATATAACAACCTACTATATATACAGGAGTTAATATCACTATATATATAACAACCTACTATATATACAGGAGTTAATGTTACTATATATATAACAACTTACTATATATACAGGAGTTAATGTTACTATATATATATAACAACCTACTATATATACAGGAGTTAATGTTACTATATATATAACAACCTACTATATATACAGGAGTTAATGTTACTATATATATAACAACCTGCTATATATACAGGAGTTAATGTTACTATATATATAACAACTTACTTTATATACAGGAGTTAATGTTACTATATATATAACAACCTACTATATATACAGGAGTTAATGTTACTATATATATAACAACCTACTATATATACAGGAGTTAATATCACTATATATATAACAACCTACTATATATACAGGAGTTAATATCACTATATATATAACAACCTACCATATATACAGGAGTTAATGTTACTATATATATAACAACCTACTATATATACAGAAGTTAATATCACTATATATATAACAACCTACTATATATACAGGAGTTAATGTTACTATATATATAACAACCTACTATATATACAGGAGTTAATATCACTATATATATAACAACCTACTATATATACAGGAGTTAATGTCACTATATATATAACAACCTACTATATATACAGGAGTTAATGTTACTATATATATAACAACCTATTATATATACAGGAGTTAATATCACTATATATATAACAACCTACTATATATACGGGAGTTAATATCACTATATATATAACAACCTACTATATATACAGGAGTTAATGTGACTATATATATAACAACCTACTATATATACAGGAGTTAATGTTACTATATATATAACAACCTACTATATATACAGGAGTTAATGTTACTATATATATAACAACCTACTATATATACAGGAGTTAATATCACTATATATATAACAACCTACTATATATACAGGAGTTAATATCACTATATATATAACAACCTACTATATATACAGGAGTTAATGTCACTATATATATAACAACCTACTATATATACAGGAGTTAATGTTACTATATATATAACAACCTACTATATATACAGGAGTTAATATCACTATATATATAACAACCTACTATATATACAGGAGTTAATATCACTATATATATAACAACCTACTATATATACAGGAGTTAATGTCACTATATATATAACAACCTACTATATATACAGGAGTTAATGTTACTATATATATATAACAACCTACTATATATACAGGAGTTAATATCACTATATATATAACAACCTACTATATATACAGGAGTTAATATCACTATATATATAACAACCTACTATATATACAGGAGTTAATGTTACTATATATATAACAACCTACTATATATACAGGAGTTAATATCACTATATATATAACAACCTACTATATATACAGGAGTTAATATCACTATATATATAACAACCTACTATATATACAGGAGTTAATGTCACTATATATATAACAACCTACTATATATACAGGAGTTAATGTCACTATATATATAACAACCTACTATATATACAGGAGTTAATATCACTATATATAACAACCTACTATATATACAGGAGTTAATGTCACTATATATATAACAACCTACTATATATACAGGAGTTAATATCACTATATATATAACAGCCTACTATATATACAGGAGTTAATATCACTATATATATAACAACCTACTATATATACAGGAGTTAATATCACTATATATATAACAACCTACTATATATACAGGAGTTAATGTTACTATATATATAACAACCTACTATATATACAGGAGTTAATATCACTATATATATAACAACCTACTATATATACAGGAGTTAATATCACTATATATATAACAACCTACTATATATACAGGAGTTAATGTCACTATATATATAACAACCTACTATATATACAGGAGTTAATGTCACTATATATATAACAACCTACTATATATACAGGAGTTAATGTTACTATATATATAACAACCTGCTATATATACAGGAGTTAATGTTACTATATATATATAACAACCTACTATATATACAGGAGTTAATATCACTATATATAACAACCTACTATATATACAGGAGTTAATGTCACTATATATATAACAACCTACTATATATACAGGAGTTAATATCACTATATATATAACAACCTACTATATATACAGGAGTTAATATCACTATATATTTAACAACCTACTATATATACAGGAGTTAATGTCACTATATATATAACAACCTACTATATATACAGGAGTTAATGTTACTATATATATAACAACCTACTATATATACAGGAGTTAATATCACTATATATATAACAACCTACTATATATACAGGAGTTAATATCACTATATATATAACAACCTACTATATATACAGGAGTTAATGTCACTATATATATAACAACCTACTATATATACAGGAGTTAATGTTACTATATATATAACAACCTACTATATATACAGGAGTTAATGTTACTATATATATAACAACCTACTATATATAAAGGAGTTAATGTTACTATATATATAACAACCTACTATATATACAGGAGTTAATGTCACTATATATATAACAACCTACTATATATACAGGAGTTAATGTTACTATATATATAACAACCTACTATATATACAGGAGTTAATATCACTATATATATAACAACCTACTATATATACAGGAGTTAATATCACTATATATATAACAACCTACTATATATACAGGAGTTAATGTCACTATATATATAACAACCTACTATATATACAGGAGTTAATGTTACTATATATATAACAACCTACTATATATACAGGAGTTAATATCACTATATATATAACAACCTACTATATATACAGGAGTTAATATCACTATATATATAACAACCTGCTATATATACAGGAGTTAATGTTATTATATATATAACAACCTACTATATATACAGGAGTTAATATCACTATATATATAACAACCTACTATATATACAGGAGTTAATATCACTATATATATAACAACCTACTATATATACAGGAGTTAATGTTACTATATATATAACAACCTACTATATATACAGGAGTTAATATCACTATATATATAACAACCTACTATATATACAGGAGTTAATGTTACTATATATATAACAACCTACTATATATACAGGAGTTAATATCACTATATATATAACAACCTGCTATATATACA
Source organism: Lepturacanthus savala (assembly GCA_030544235.1). Lineage (NCBI taxonomy): Eukaryota > Metazoa > Chordata > Actinopteri > Scombriformes > Trichiuridae > Lepturacanthus > Lepturacanthus savala. Next base: position 213,670 of record CM060466.1, on the reverse strand, counting down.
GGAGTTAATATCACTATATATATAACAACCTACTATATATACAGGAGTTAATATCACTATATATATAACAACCTGCTATATATACAGGAGTTAATATCACTATATATATAACAACCTACTATATATACAGGAGTTAATGTCACTATATATATAACAACCTGCTATATATACAGGAGTTAATATCACTATATATATAACAACCTACTATATATACAGGAGTTAATGTCACTATATATATAACAACCTACTATATATACAGGAGTTAATGTTACTATATATATAACAACCTATTATATATACAGGAGTTAATATCACTATATATATAACAACCTACTATATATACGGGAGTTAATATCACTATATATATAACAACCTACTATATATACAGGAGTTAATGTGACTATATATATAACAACCTACTATATATACAGGAGTTAATGTTACTATATATATAACAACCTACTATATATACAGGAGTTAATGTTACTATATATATAACAACCTACTATATATACAGGAGTTAATATCACTATATATATAACAACCTACTATATATACAGGAGTTAATATCACTATATATATAACAACCTACTATATATACAGGAGTTAATGTCACTATATATATAACAACCTACTATATATACAGGAGTTAATGTTACTATATATATAACAACCTACTATATATACAGGAGTTAATATCACTATATATATAACAACCTACTATATATACAGGAGTTAATATCACTATATATATAACAACCTACTATATATACAGGAGTTAATGTCACTATATATATAACAACCTACTATATATACAGGAGTTAATGTTACTATATATATATAACAACCTACTATATATACAGGAGTTAATATCACTATATATATAACAACCTACTATATATACAGGAGTTAATGTCACTATATATATAACAACCTACTATATATACAGGAGTTAATATCACTATATATATAACAACCTACTATATATACAGGAGTTAATATCACTATATATTTAACAACCTACTATATATACAGGAGTTAATGTCACTATATATATAACAACCTACTATATATACAGGAGTTAATGTTACTATATATATAACAACCTACTATATATACAGGAGTTAATATCACTATATATATAACAACCTACTATATATACAGGAGTTAATATCACTATATATATAACAACCTACTATATATACAGGAGTTAATGTCACTATATATATAACAACCTACTATATATACAGGAGTTAATGTTACTATATATATAACAACCTACTATATATACAGGAGTTAATGTTACTATATATATAACAACCTACTATATATAAAGGAGTTAATGTTACTATATATATAACAACCTACTATATATACAGGAGTTAATGTCACTATATATATAACAACCTACTATATATACAGGAGTTAATGTTACTATATATATAACAACCTACTATATATACAGGAGTTAATATCACTATATATATAACAACCTACTATATATACAGGAGTTAATATCACTATATATATAACAACCTACTATATATACAGGAGTTAATGTCACTATATATATAACAACCTACTATATATACAGGAGTTAATGTTACTATATATATAACAACCTACTATATATACAGGAGTTAATATCACTATATATATAACAACCTACTATATATACAGGAGTTAATATCACTATATATATAACAACCTGCTATATATACAGGAGTTAATGTTATTATATATATAACAACCTACTATATATACAGGAGTTAATATCACTATATATATAACAACCTACTATATATACAGGAGTTAATATCACTATATATATAACAACCTACTATATATACAGGAGTTAATGTTACTATATATATAACAACCTACTATATATACAGGAGTTAATATCACTATATATATAACAACCTACTATATATACAGGAGTTAATGTTACTATATATATAACAACCTACTATATATACAGGAGTTAATATCACTATATATATAACAACCTGCTATATATACAGGAGTTAATATCACTATATATATAACAACCTACTATATATACAGGAGTTAATATCACTATATATATAACAACCTGCTATATATACAGGAGTTAATATCACTATATATATAACAACCTACTATATATACAGGAGTTAATGTCACTATATATATAACAACCTGCTATATATACAGGAGTTAATATCACTATATATATAACAACCTACTATATATACAGGAGTTAATGTCACTATATATATAACAACCTACTATATATACAGGAGTTAATGTTACTATATATATAACAACCTATTATATATACAGGAGTTAATATCACTATATATATAACAACCTACTATATATACGGGAGTTAATATCACTATATATATAACAACCTACTATATATACAGGAGTTAATGTGACTATATATATAACAACCTACTATATATACAGGAGTTAATGTTACTATATATATAACAACCTACTATATATACAGGAGTTAATGTTACTATATATATAACAACCTACTATATATACAGGAGTTAATATCACTATATATATAACAACCTACTATATATACAGGAGTTAATATCACTATATATATAACAACCTACTATATATACAGGAGTTAATGTCACTATATATATAACAACCTACTATATATACAGGAGTTAATGTTACTATATATATAACAACCTACTATATATACAGGAGTTAATATCACTATATATATAACAACCTACTATATATACAGGAGTTAATATCACTATATATATAACAACCTACTATATATACAGGAGTTAATGTCACTATATATATAACAACCTACTATATATACAGGAGTTAATGTTACTATATATATATAACAACCTACTATATATACAGGAGTTAATATCACTATATATATAACAACCTACTATATATACAGGAGTTAATATCACTATATATATAACAACCTACTATATATACAGGAGTTAATGTTACTATATATATAACAACCTACTATATATACAGGAGTTAATATCACTATATATATAACAACCTACTATATATACAGGAGTTAATATCACTATATATATAACAACCTACTATATATACAGGAGTTAATGTCACTATATATATAACAACCTACTATATATACAGGAGTTAATGTCACTATATATATAACAACCTACTATATATACAGGAGTTAATATCACTATATATAACAACCTACTATATATACAGGAGTTAATGTCACTATATATATAACAACCTACTATATATACAGGAGTTAATATCACTATATATATAACAGCCTACTATATATACAGGAGTTAATGTTACTATATATATAACAACCTACTATATATACAGGAGTTAATATCACTATATATATAACAACCTACTATATATACAGGAGTTAATATCACTATATATATAACAACCTACTATATATACAGGAGTTAATGTCACTATATATATAACAACCTACTATATATACAGGAGTTAATGTCACTATATATATAACAACCTACTATATATACAGGAGTTAATGTTACTATATATATAACAACCTGCTATATATACAGGAGTTAATGTTACTATATATATATAACAACCTACTATATATACAGGAGTTAATATCACTATATATAACAACCTACTATATATACAGGAGTTAATGTCACTATATATATAACAACCTACTATATATACAGGAGTTAATATCACTATATATATAACAACCTACTATATATACAGGAGTTAATATCACTATATATTTAACAACCTACTATATATACAGGAGTTAATGTCACTATATATATAACAACCTACTATATATACAGGAGTTAATGTTACTATATATATAACAACCTACTATATATACAGGAGTTAATATCACTATATATATAACAACCTACTATATATACAGGAGTTAATATCACTATATATATAACAACCTACTATATATACAGGAGTTAATGTCACTATATATATAACAACCTACTATATATACAGGAGTTAATGTTACTATATATATAACAACCTACTATATATACAGGAGTTAATGTTACTATATATATAACAACCTACTATATATAAAGGAGTTAATGTTACTATATATATAACAACCTACTATATATACAGGAGTTAATGTCACTATATATATAACAACCTACTATATATACAGGAGTTAATGTTACTATATATATAACAACCTACTATATATACAGGAGTTAATATCACTATATATATAACAACCTACTATATATACAGGAGTTAATATCACTATATATATAACAACCTACTATATATACAGGAGTTAATGTCACTATATATATAACAACCTACTATATATACAGGAGTTAATGTTACTATATATATAACAACCTACTATATATACAGGAGTTAATATCACTATATATATAACAACCTACTATATATACAGGAGTTAATATCACTATATATATAACAACCTGCTATATATACAGGAGTTAATGTTATTATATATATAACAACCTACTATATATACAGGAGTTAATATCACTATATATATAACAACCTACTATATATACAGGAGTTAATATCACTATATATATAACAACCTACTATATATACAGGAGTTAATGTTACTATATATATAACAACCTACTATATATACAGGAGTTAATATCACTATATATATAACAACCTACTATATATACAGGAGTTAATGTTACTATATATATAACAACCTACTATATATACAGGAGTTAATATCACTATATATATAACAACCTGCTATATATACAGGAGTTAATATCACTATATATATAACAACCTACTATATATACAGGAGTTAATATCACTATATATATAACAACCTGCTATATATACAGGAGTTAATATCACTATATATATAACAACCTACTATATATACAGGAGTTAATGTCACTATATATATAACAACCTGCTATATATACAGGAGTTAATATCACTATATATATAACAACCTACTATATATACAGAAGTTAATGTCACTATATATATAACAACCTACTATATATACAGGAGTTAATGTTACTATATATATAACAACCTACTATATATACAGGAGTTAATGTTACTATATATATAACAACCTACTATATATACAGGAGTTAATATCACTATATATATAACAACCTACTATATATACAGGAGTTAATGTTACTATATATATAACAACCTACTATATATACAGGAGTTAATGTTACTATATATATAACAACCTACTATATATACAGGAGTTAATATCACTATATATATAACAACCTACTATATATACAGGAGTTAATGTTACTATATATATAACAACCTGCTATATATACAGGAGTTAATGTTACTATATATATAACAACCTACTATATATACAGGAGTTAATATCACTATATATATAACAACCTACTATATATACAGGAGTTAATATCACTATATATATAACAACCTACTATATATACAGGAGTTAATATCACTATATATATAACAACCTACTATATATACAGGAGTTAATGTTACTATATATATAACAACCTGCTATATATACAGGAGTTAATGTTACTATATATATAACAACCTACTATATATACAGGAGTTAATGTTACTATATATATATAACAACCTACTATATATACAGGAGTTAATGTTACTATATATATAACAACCTACTATATATACAGGAGTTAATGTTACTATATATATAACAACTTACTATATATACAGGAGTTAATGTTAGTATATATAACTGGTAGTCTTGCTGATATAGAAACAGCCACACCACATTATCTATCAGTATCTTTGAAATATCACTGAATATCACATGATATCACTGAAATATAAAAAATGATTATTGGTCATGTTTCACTAACAATATTAAATATACTCACAGATTTCTAATCTATAAAAACAACTGATAAACACAAGCAACTTAATGTTATTTATTAATGAAGCATTTTAATCTCACTTAATGTTTAATATTATAACATTAATGCTTAACACATATAATAGGTGAATAGTTGGCAATTAAAATCAGTAAAATCTGTTTAGGAGAAGATTAACATTCATTTATATTCTGGATATATTAAATATACCGACTCCACATTAATAAGATAACTCTTATAATTAAAATAAGTATCCTAAATATCATATATTTAGAGAATAAAACAAGTGGTATAATGAAGCATAATAATGTAATTATCTGTGAAATGGTAACTTTTACATTTGATTTTGCTGATCTGGAACATTCAGGACTTTTATTGGTTACTAGTATGTTTTTGATGGGAGTATTTCTGATATTACTAATCAATAATATTAATAATAACTAATTAGTTAATGATACTGTAATGAACTCACCCTATAAAGTAGGAGATGATGAGCAGCTGCACGACGCGGTTGATGATGCCGATGGTCCAGCTCTTCACCACCACCAGCTTAGGAGTTTCATAGGTGAAGAAGTTGGTGACACAGGACCACATCCTGGCAGTGTGTGTGTGTGTGTGTGTGTGTGTGTGTGTGTGTGTGTGTGTGTGTGTGTGTGTGTGTGTGTGTGTGTGTGTGTGTGTGTGTGTGTGTTTAGATTTATTTCCCAGATGTGCTCCACATCCTTTTCGTTCAGTCTCCAGCAGCAGACTGGAGATCCACTTCCTGTAACTTTACACTTTAAACCAGTCAACATGGAAACAGCCTCAGCTCCCTGTCTGTCTCTCTGTCTGTCTCCCTGTCTGTCTCTCTGTCTGTCTCCCTGTCTGTCTCTCTGTCTGTCTCCCTGTCTGTCTCTCTGTCTGTCTCTCTGTCTGTCTCTCTGTCTGTCTCCCTGTCTGTCTCTCTGTCTGTCTCTCTGTCTGTCTCTCTGTCTGTCTCTCTGTCTGTCTCCCTGTCTGTCTCTCTGTCTGTCTCCCTGTCTGTCTCTCTGTCTGTCTCTCTGTCTGTCTCCCAGTTTTAAATAATGGTATTAACCCATTAAAGTCTGTGACTTTCATTTAATATTTAAAATAAAAACTCCAAATGTTACACATACAGCATTTATTATTATAACAACCTACTATATATACAGGAGTTAATATATTAACTCCTGTATATATAGCAGGTTGTTATATATATATAGTAACATTAACTCCTGTATATATAGTAGGTTGTTATATATATAGTAACATTAACTCCTGTATATATAGTAGGTTGTTATATATATAGTAACATTAACTCCTGTATATATAGCAGGTTGTTATATATATAGTGATATTAACTCCTGTATATATAGTAGGTTGTTATATATATAGTGATATTAACTCCTGTATATATAGTAGGTTGTTATATATATAGTAACATTAACTCCTGTATATATAGCAGGTTGTTATATATATAGTAACATTAACTCCTGTATATATAGTAGGTTGTTATATATATAGTGATATTAACTCCTGTATATATAGTAGGTTGTTATATATATAGTAACATTAACTCCTGTATATATAGTAGGTTGTTATATATATAGTGATATTAACTCCTGTATATATAGTAGGTTGTTATATATATAGTGATATTAACTCCTGTATATATAGTAGGTTGTTATATATATAGTAACATTAACTCCTGTATATATAGTAGGTTGTTATATATATAGTAACATTAACTCCTGTATATATAGTAGGTTGTTATATATATAGTAACATTAACTCCTGTATATATAGTAGGTTGTTATATATATAGTAACATTAACTCCTGTATATATAGTAGGTTGTTATATATATAGTAACATTAACTCCTGTATATATAGTAGGTTGTTATATATATAGTAACATTAACTCCTGTATATATAGTAGGTTGTTATATATATAGTGATATTAACTCCTGTATATATAGCAGGTTGTTATATATATAGTAACATTAACTTCTGTATATATAGTAGGTTGTTATATATATAGTGATATTAACTCCTGTATATATATAGCAGGTTGTTATATATATAGTGATATTAACTCCTTGATATATAGTAGGTTGTTATATATATAGTGATATTAACTCCTGTATATATAGTAGGTTGTTATATATATAGTAACATTAACTCCTGTATATATAGCAGGTTGTTATATATATAGTAACATTAACTCCTGTATATATAGTAGGTTGTTATATATATAGTAACATTAACTCCTGTATATATAGTAGGTTGTTATATATATAGTAACATTAACTCCTGTATATATAGTAGGTTGTTATATATATAGTAACATTAACATAGGATCTCACTTGGTTTTAAAGGTGGACCACAACCTGGACCTGATTTGGTTTTAGAGGTGGACCACAACCAGGACCTATCGTGGTTCAGTATAAAAGCTTCCATCAGTCCAACACTCACCACAGACCAGATCCTTGGGATCAGGTTTCATGCTGATCCAATCAGAGCTGCCTGAGCCTCTGAATGAATTTAAACCATTAAACAGTCACTTAACGTTGAGTCCATGATGGATGAGAACCAGGACCCAAACACACCAGCCCTGTGTCTGTGTTTTATTTAACCACTGAGTCGGTTCACTTCTACTTAAATGTCTGAGTCCAAAAACCAATGTTTAAACACACCTGGTTAAATAAAGTTTAGTACAAATACATTAAAAAGAAGGTAACGAGCATCACTAGATGACAATGAGAGACAGAGAGTTAACAGTGAGACAG
>CM060466.1:190000-202500 GCA_030544235.1 Lepturacanthus savala | reverse complement strand
TCAGAGATCCAGATGTTTTACTGTTAACTCATCATTATAGAGTCAGAGATCCAGATGTTTTATTATGTTAACTCATCATTATAGTCAGAGATCCAGATGTTTTACTGTGTTAACTCATCATTATAGAGTCAGAGATCCAGATGTTTTACTGTGTTAACTCATCATTATAGAGTCAGAGATCCAGATGTTTTACTGTTAACTCATCATCATAGAGTCAGAGATCCAGATGTTTTACTGTTAACTCATCATTATAGAGTCAGAGATCCAGATGTTTTACTGTTAACTCATCATCATAGAGTCAGAGATCCAGATGTTTTACTGTTAACTCATCATCATAGAGTCAGAGATCCAGATGTTTTATTCTGTTAACTCATCATTATAGAGTCAGAGATCCAGATGTTTTACTGTGTTAACTCATCATCATAGAGTCAGAGATCCAGATGTTTTACTGTTAACTCATCATCATAGAGTCAGAGATCCAGATGTTTTACTGTTAACTCATCATTATAGAGTCAGATGTTCTGCTCCACAGCAGCTGGTGGCGGTAACGCATCAAGTCGCTGTTCCAGCCGCTGATCAAAGCTCAGCAGCAGCAGCATTAGTAACAGCAGCAGCAGCAGCATTAGTAACAGTAGTAGCAGCAGCATTAGTAACAGTGGCAGCAGCAGCAGTAACAGTAGCAGCAGCAGTCACAGTAGCAGCAGTAATACTGTCAGCAGCAGCAGCAGCTGAGGACCTGGAGCAGCGAAGGTATCTGCTGCTGTTTCCTCTGAATCAGACTTTCCTGGGTGTTCCTGTGTAGCTCTGCTGCTAACAGCTGCTATGTTAGCGCCTCATTAGCTCAGTATTAGCTCAGTTAGCCCCGTGTTAGCGCTGCTAGCTCCCGTGTTAGCTCAGTTAGCCCTGTATTAGCGCTGTTAGCCCTGTATTTGCGCTACATTAGCGTTGTGTTAGCGCTGTTAGCTCAGTATTAGCCGAGTTAGTTCTCTGTTAGCTCCGTGCTAGCACTCCGCTAGCCACTACCCGCTCCGTTATGTACATAGATATGTCGATAACTGACGGTGCTGCCCGATGAGACGCGTCCGCGCACGGCCGCCATCTTGTGTCGGGCCGCTCGCTCCCATAGATCAGGGACGTTAAACTTTCATCAGTGTTCTGGTTTCCCTCAAAGGACCAATTATAAAGATCATATATATTATTATTATTATATATGTTATTATATCAGATAATTAGCTCTCCACTCATAATAGTGATGGTGAAGGTTTTTAACCAGAATTTAAAATCATTTTGTTGTTAGCGTCTAATTATTAACCATTAAAATCATCACAGATATGTAGAGACTCATACCAGAATCTGCTGATAACCACTATTAACTATTGATTTATTTCATGAATCTATGGTTTAGTGTTGCTATTAGGGATTAAACATGTTTAACAGTTAACTGATGACAGTAACTGATTAATACTAATGGTCAGTTTTATTTTTAAGCTGCGTAATTCAATCAACTCATGGGGGCGTGTCCACAGGTGCAACACGTGGCATCACGTGTTTTCCATCACAGTCACTTTACAGTGAAGATGAAGAGAGTAAAAAGGAGAAAAGTGTGTGGGACAGTTTCCACCTGAAAGGGGAGGAGGTGGTTTGTAAATGCTGTGGTACAGTTGTACATGTCTACATGTATTAATGTAACTCAGGTTAGTGTGAAACGTGTTAGATTCATGTCTGAATCTCACCTGTCGCAGCAGCTGGAGCAGCTCTGCACTGAGCCGTGTGTCTCCATGCACGCTGGCATCATATGAACATTAATATGAACATTAATATGAACATTAATATGAACATTAATATGAACATTAATATGAACATTAATATGAACATTAATATCACACACATCAATGACGGCTCTGCAGATGAAGTCACTGACCAGTCTCCTTGGTGTTGTACAGTAGGGAGGGTGTCTACAAACACACTGAATATTAGTTTTTATCTCCAGACACGTCGCTGGTTTACAGTAAATAATAGGAATGAATCCATCATCCAGATAAACACTGAGCTGCATCACAACTGTTTAAAATCACATTTCAGAAGATTAAACTTTATTTTGGAAATGAAGCAGAACACAAAGAAATCAGCTGTTGACATCATTTAAAAAGCAACAGCAGAGATTGAAGCCGACAGTTCTGTTAATTATATCTAAAGCTTGGAGCTTTATTACATTTTAGATGAGTAATGAACTATTTGCTGTCATTGTAAATCTGCAGCAAACAGCAGAGTCACTGACTCTGATTCCAACTGATCTGACGTGGAAAGTCTTGTCTGAGTATTTCAGGATGGTGTTGGTGTAAATGTCTGGCAGCATGGAAGGACTTTACATCTTATTGGTTAACGGTCTGAAAAAAATCCAAAATGTGCATCTCTGGTTGCTATGAATATTAAAATATAGAACATTAAAGAATAGAAAGTAGCAGAAAGTAATGACAGATGTACTTCAACAAAGGAAAAGAAGGAAAAACAGAAACTTTCCTGTTTTTAAACAACCTGAGAAAAGATGTTGGAGTTAACGAAGTCGTACAAAGACAACGTGACCAGCGTGTCTCCGTTAACTTCAACATTTATTCACTGTAAATAAATCACAGCAGTCTGTGAAGCTCTGGAGGGACCACAGGAAATGAGCTGGAGACCAGATCTGGGCCCCGGACCTCAGGTTGGACACCTGTGTATTAGAGTATTAAGACTATGGTGATAAACTATTAAAATAACCAGAACTTAAACAACCTCTTGTTTTGTTGTAAACGTCATTAACGTTGACATCAAACACTATTAATAATAATAATAATAATAATAATGATTATTATTATTATTATTATTATTAAGAACTTTTATTTCAAATTGCTGTAAATGATAATTAACGTTAAATATCTCTACAAACACAAAGATTATTGATTTAAAGCTGGAATAAAATAAATGTCCAACATGTTCAGTGACGACAGAAGAATCTGTTGATGTTGCTGCTGTAGAGAAAATCAAGTCTGAATATTATAAAAGATGTTTTACTACAGATAAAATAACATAGACAATAAGAGATTAAAGATGAATTATTAGTCTATAAAATGATATAAATGATATGTATTGATGCTGTAACAGTAAGTTTTATACAGATGAAACTCTTTATTTAGTGTTTTGATGCTATAATGTTTTAATCTGAACAGGTTTCTGCTTCAGGGTGTTAAATCAACTTTATACAGGAAATATTTAAATATTGATTTGATTTTGATAAAGATCAATCATTGGTCTTTATTAAAGATAAATAGTACAAACTGATGAATAATTATCCTTTATCAGTGAAATGAATATTTTCTATCATACATCTCCAGCTCCTTCAGCGATCATGTATCAGTATTGGATGAGTATTGATCTAGTATTGATTTAATTATTGTTTTTCCTGCAGAAACGTGTTGATGAAATGATCCTGAAGACGTGAACTGTCATCAATAAACAGAGATGAGTTCTTCAGAACAGGTGAGAAATATCCACGTTTATACTCCAGTGGAACCACAATTAAATAAAGTAAAGTTAGATGAGACTTTATTTATTAGTCTATAAAATGATATAAATCCCACTGAGGTCATTCACAACATGAAGAATTTATTCTGGAAGATGTTTAAGAAGAAAAGTCCAGAACTTTTTACGACTTCTTTTTAAAACTCAATTGAAAACGTGACTAAACACAACAAGAACATTACTGGTCCGGAGGCTTTAAATCTATAAATCTACAGACTTTAACCTGTTCGGTACCAAGCTGGTCTCTATGAGGTGAACTCTCACTCCTCAGTCTTTCTATGAACCCACAAAAACGTTTTCTTTGTCCTGATACAATAAATGATGTCTTGTTGCTGCTATTTATCAATAAAACTAGTGTTGGACTCATAAAACGCTGCAACCTGCTGCTTCTACACCTTCTTCATGTTGAAGTTATTTTTATTTAATCCTGTTTTTGACGTCAGACACCAGATTATTGACAGAGTGAGACGTCGTCCGTATCAACATATCTTTGTAAAACACGTCCTGACGTGTCCCTACGATGTGATACGTCAGATTAGATCACATGACTCGATTCTATTGGCTCTGACGCTTCCATAGAGCTGTCAATCACCCAAACTGACCAATAGGATCTCAGATATCACTGAGTGTTCCTCCTCAGGTCCAGCTTTACACACACAGCCCATAAATAGATAATAATAATTATTATTATATAGTATATTATATATAATTGATCATAATTAGTAATCAGCTAATTATATGGTATATATGTCATTATTATTGTCATTTTTGAGGATGTTCCAACATCAGCTCCACCTGGACACACCTGAACTACAACATGTCTGGTTCATGTTATCAGGCTGATGTTTGGTGGAATGAATTATCAGATTTATTTTACTGATCCATGGGTGAATCAGCTACTAACACATGATTTACTGCTGATTTTCAACATAAATAGATGTTTTTGGGGGTCGTGATAAATGACTGTTCTAACTGCAAATGTCTGGGTTTTGTTGTAAAATCTACATTAAATAAAAAGTGGAGGAACTGTTCATCATATTCATAAAGCCCTAAATAACATACTTTACATGAATATAATACACATTTAATACAGATATAGTTGAACAAAATAAAACAAATGTTTTCTTTGCTGATGAAATAGGTTTTATATGAGTGTCAATGATAAAACGTATCAACTAAAATAATTAGTATTAATTAGTAAACAAAAACAACCCAGATACAAATGGACTTTAAAACAACAAGAAACCAACAACACAAACTGTATATTTATAGAAACCTGATGAATGATTCTGAAAACTATATTTGAGTCTTTAACTTTCTCATCTCTTGGTTTTAAAAAGCTCTTTAAAAGACGTCGGTTTAACTTAGAGGAAGCTGAAGGAACTCTGCTCTTAAATATGAAAGCAAAGATACCTGCAACAACATGGATGAGGTTTTGTCTGGTACCAGAGTCGTACTCACTGTGTAATTTCTCAATAATGACGTTGAATTACAAAAATACAAGAAGCATCAAAGTCCATCTCTGATGATTATGACTTATTCTTTTTTAGTTAAACCAAACGGGCCGAAGCCCGACTGAAGAGGAACCGTACCACTGTGACCAGTGTGAGAAAAGATTCTCTCGTAAATCCACCTACAAGAAACACCTGCGCATCCACACCGGGGAGAGGCCGTACCAGTGTGACCAGTGCGGGAAAAGTTTCTCTCGCAAATCCACCTACAATCAACATGTGAGGACCCACACCGGCGAGAAACCGTACCGCTGCGACCTGTGTGGGAACAGGTTCCCGTATTTAAGCAGCTACCAGAAACACCTGCGCATCCACACCGGGGAGAAGCCGTACCAGTGTGACCAGTGCGGGAAGAGGTTCCGCTCCTCCGACGAAATGAAGCTGCACAAACGGGCCCATACCGGGGAGAGACCGTACCTCTGCGAGCAGTGTGGGAAAAGCTTCAGCCGCGCTTATACCTACAGGCAGCACCTGAGGGTCCACACCGGAGAGAAACAGCACCGCTGTGAGGAATGTGGGAAAAGCTTCAGCCGCTTGTACACCTACAGACAGCACATGCGCATCCACACCGGGGAGAAACCCTACTGGTGTGACCAGTGTGGGAAAACGTTTCGAAGCTCAAGCAATTACACCCAACATGTGCTGGTTCACTCCGGGGAGAAACCGTACTGCTGTGAAGAGTGTGGGAAAGGTTTCTATTACTCCAGCAGCTACAAACAACACCTGCACGTCCACTCTGGAGAGCTACCCTACTGCTGTGAGACCTGCGGGAAAAGCTTCAGTCAGGCCAAGAGCTACAACCAACACCTGCGTGTTCACTCCGGAGAAACACGCTACCGCTGCGACCAGTGCGGGAAAAGTTTTTATTATTCCAGCAGCTACAAGCAGCATCTCCGGGTTCACTCTGCAGAGAGACCGTACAGCTGTGACCAGTGCGAGAAAAGCTTCTACCATTTAGGGACTTTTAAGAGACACCAGCTGATGCACACGGGAGAGAAACTGTACAGCTGTGCACGGTGTCACAAGTCGTACGCGTGGCTGAAGTCCTTAAAGAAACACCGCTGCAGCCAAACCACACACGACACTGCAGACTGCATGTTGGAGGGATAGAAAACTTCCAAGTTATCACTAAAGGCCCAATAATAGGGTTTTTCTAGATTCAATTATGTAAAAGTAACTAAATCTATGTTGAATATTTATTGATTTGTGTACTCTTGTACCAAAAGATTCCATCCATTTTGTAAATTTCAAATCTTTATTTAATCCTGATATTTATATCTCCAGTGATTTTTATCCAGTTTTAAGCCATTTTGTTACGATACATTTTACATCTTGGTTGTTATTTAATTAACCAGTGAGCACAAACCAGGATTCATCCATGTTTGATGACAGCGATGACTCATCTGATCACATGATGCATTTATAATCACAGGAGCCAATAAACAGGTCCCATGAAAGACTCTCATTTCCAGTCCTCATCACATGTTTCATGGTATTAAAATCAGCCATTTCCTGATTCCAAACCCTTTTACATATGATGAATTCCAGTGGTGTCAAACCCGTGGCCCCGGGGCCACAACCAGCCCACCGAAGGGTCCAACCCGGCCCATTGGTTGACTTCACAAAAACGACAAGTGTTCAGGCCGAAAAGAAAGAAGCAAATATTGAAAAGTGACTGAATGTTGAGTTGAAACGTGTGGAAGCTGAAGGTTAATTCATTCTATTAATTGTGGTAAATATGTTTTTATTTATACGTGATTTTTTACTGGTTCGGTCCAATTAAATGTCACTGGAATGAAGCTGAGTTTCACTTCTCTGACTCATAGAAGCAACAGTTGCTGCTAACGGTGCTAACAACATTAATAGTGATTATTGATCATCTATAACTGATATTATACATTAATAGTGATTATTGATCATCTATAACTGATATTATACATTAATAGTGATTATTGATCATCTATAACTGATATTATACATTAATAGTGATTATTGATCATCTATAACTGATATTATACATTAATAGTGATTATTGATCATCTATAACTGATATTATACATTAATAGTGATTATTGATCATCTATAACTGATATTATACATTAATAGTGATTATTGATCATCTATAACTGATATTATACATTAATAGTGATTATTGATCATCTATAACTGATATTATACATTAATAGTGATTATTAATCATCTATAACTGATATTATACATTAATAGTGATTATTGATCATCTATAACTGATATTATACATTAATAGTGATTATTGATCATCTATAACTGATATTATACATTAATAGTGATTATTGATCATCTATAACTGATATTATACATTAATAGTGATTATTGATCATCTATAACTGATATTATACATTAATAGTGATTATTGATCATCTATAACTGATATTATATATTAATAGTGATTATTGATCATCTATAACTGATATTATATATTAAACCTCTATTTCATAGTGTTTCCATATTGCAACAATTACTTTATCTTCATTTTTCTATAAAACTATGTTTTTACAGCTAGGTGTAAAAAGGAGGCTTTTATTTTGAAGGACATACTCTTTATGAGGTCACATGACCAGGATATCCCCAGAACTCACTATCTGGGGTAAGTAAACTTGAAGTGTTTGTTTAATTTTGATGTTATAAGTTGTTTTTTTTCTGCTCCATGATTGGCTGCTACCTGTCTGGGTGGATCCTGCCTCTCACCTGTAATGAGCTGTGATTGGCTGCAGCAGACCATGTGACCCTAATGAGGAATAAGTGACCTAATGGAGTCCATTGACTTTCATAGCATCAAACTATCCTGACACTATAGGTACTAGTTTTTATTATATATATTTTTATTTAAACATTCCAAACATGTTTTACCATGACCAGGGCTTTTCAGACTTTTCTAACCTTTAACCTCCCAGACAGGTGAGTTCCTGCCTTAAACTGAAACCGACGCCTCTGTGAAAAGTGAAGCAGAGAAAACGATTTTACGAGTGCAACTTATTTCTCTGACTTTGAATCTCTGAAACTATTTTCTGCTGCCTTCATGAGGCTGTGAGTGAGAGTTGAGTCTATTTGTGAGGGTGAGTAACGGTGGAGTAGAGCGGCGGAGACGAGTCCTTGGAGCGCTGCTGCTACTGCTGCTGCTGCTGCTGCTACAGCTGCTGCTGCTGCTGCTGCTGCTACTGCTGCTGCTGCTGCTGCTGCTGCTGCTGCTGCTGCTGCTGCTGCTGCTGCTGCCGCTGCTGCTGCCGCTGCTGCTGCTGCTGCTGCTGCTGTTACTGCTGCTGCTGCTACTGCTGTTGCTGCTGCTGCTGCTGCCGCTGCTGCTGCTGCTGCTGCTGCTGCTGCTGTTACTGCTGCTGCCGCTGCCGCTGCCGCTGCCGCTGTTGCTGCCGCTGCCGCTGTTGCTGCCGCTGCCGCTGCCGCTGCCACTGCTGCTGCTGCTGCTGTTACTGCTGCTGCTGCTGCTGCTGTTACTGCTGCTGCTGCTTCTGCTGCTGCTGTTACTGCTGCTGCTGCTGCTGCTGCTGCTGCTGCTGTGGAGTGGAGTAGATGACGCTGTCGCTGTGACCACCGGGGGCAGCAGAGAGCAGCATGGCTCCATCAGGAAACAACACCTGAGAGTAGAGGATGTCATCGTCTGCAGCCTGCAGGAGGAAAACAGACAGTAATACTACTAGTACTACTAATACTACTAATACTAATACTAGTAATACTACTAATACTAATACTAGTAATACTACTAATACTACTAATACTACTAATACTAATACTAGTAATACTAATACTAGTAATACTAATACTAGAAATACTACTGCAGGAATAAACAAGACAAGCAGCAATAATACTACTAATACTAATAATAATACTGGTAATACTACTGATACTAATACTAGTTATAATAATACAACTAATACTAATACTAGTAATACTACTAATACTAATAATAATAATACAACTAATACTAATACTAGTAATACTACTAATACTAATACTAATACTAATACTAGTAATACTACTAATACTAATACTAGTAATAATAATACAACTAATACTAATACTAGTAATACTACTAATACTAATACTAGTAATAATAATACAACTAATACTAATACTAGTAATACTACTAATACTAATACTAATACTAGTAATACTACTAATACTAATACTAATACTAGTAATAATAATACAACTAATACTAATACTGGTATACTACTGCAGGAAGAAAACAAAGACAAGTAGCTTCACAACTAGGCAGATAATAGTGGATCTACACTAGTAATACTAGTATAATACTAATACTAATACTAGTAACACTACTAATAGTAATAATACTACTACTAATACTACTAATACTATCACTACTAATACTATCACTACTAATAGTAATACTACTAATACTATCACTACTAATACTATCACTACTAATAGTAATACTACTAATACTATCACTAATAATAGTAACACTAATAATAGTAATACTACTAATAGTAACACTACTAATACTATCACTACTAATAGTAATACTACTAATACTAATTCGAGTAATACTAACACTAGTAATACTAGTATAATACTAATACTAATACTAATACTAGTAACACTAATAATAGTAATAATACTAATACTAATACTACTAATACTATCACTACTAATACTATCACTACTAATAGTAATACTACTAATACTATCACTACTAATAGTAATACTACTAATAGTAACACTATTAATAGTAACACTACTAATAGTAACACTACTAATACTACCACTACTAATAGTATCACTACTAATAGTAATACTACTAATACTATCACTACTAATACTATCACTACTAATAGTAACACTACTAATAGTAATACTACTAATAGTAACACTACTAATAGTAATACTACTAATAGTAATACTACTAATACTACCACTACTAATAGTAATACTACTAACACTACCACTACTAATAGTATCACTACTAATAGTAACACTACTAATAGTAATACCACTAATAGTAATACTACTAATACTATCACTACTAATAGTAATACTACTAATAGTAACACTACTAATAGTAACACTACTAATAGTAATACTACTAATACTACCACTACTAATAGTATCACTACTAATAGTAACACTACTAATAGTAATACCACTAATAGTAATACTACTAATACTATCACTACTAATAGTAATACTACTAATAGTAACACTACTAATAGTAACACTACTAATAGTAATACTACTAATACTACCACTACTAATAGTATCACTACTAATAGTAATACTACTAATAGTAACACTACTAATAGTAATACCACTAATAGTAATACTACTAATACTATCACTACTAATAGTAATACTACTAATAGTAACACTACTAATAGTAACACTACTAATAGTAATACTACTAATACTACCACTACTAATAGTATCACTACTAATAGTAATACTACTAATAGTAACACTACTAATAGTAATACTACTAATAGTAATACTACTAATAGTAACACTACTAATAGTAATACTACTAATACTACCACTACTAATAGTATCACTACTAATAGTAATACTACTAATAGTAACACTACTAATAGTAATACTACTAATAGTAATACTACTAATAGTAATACTACTAATAGTAACACTACTAATAGTAATACTACTAATACTATCACTACTAATAGTAACACTACTAATAGTATCACTACTAATAGTAACACTACTAATACTATCACTACTAATAGTAACACTACTAATAGTAATACTACTAATAGTAATACTACTAATAGTAACACTACTAATAGTAATACTACTAATAGTAATACTACTAATAGTAACACTACTAATAGTAATACTACTAATACTATCACTACTAATAGTAATACCACTAATAGTAATACTACTAATACTATCACTACTAATAGTAATACTACTAATAGTAACACTACTAATAGTAACACTACTAATAGTAATACTACTAATACTACCACTACTAATAGTATCACTACTAATAGTAATACTACTAATAGTAACACTACTAATAGTAATACTACTAATAGTAACACTACTAATAGTAATACTACTAATACTATCACTACTAATAGTAACACTACTAATAGTAATACTACTAATACTATCACTACTAATAGTAACACTACTAATAGTAACAATACTAATAGTAATACTACTAATAGTAACACTACTAATAGTAATACTACTAACAGTAATACTACTAATAGTAATACTACTAATAGTAACACTACTAATAGTAATACTACTAATACTACCACTACTAATAGTATCACTACTAATAGTAATACTACTAATAGTAATACTACTAATAGTAATACTACTAATAGTAACACTACTAATAGTAATACTACTAATACTATCACTACTAATAGTAACACTACTAATAGTAACACTACTAATAGTAATACTACTAATAGTAATACTACTAATAGTAACACTACTAATAGTATCACTACTAATAGTAACACTACTAATAGTAACACTACTAATAGTAATACTACTAATAGTAATACTACTAATAGTAACACTACTAATAGTAATACTACTAATAGTAATACTACTAATAGTAACACTACTAATAGTAATACTACTAATACTATCACTACTAATAGTAACACTACTAATAGTAACACTACTAATAGTAATACTACTAATAGTAACACTACTAATAGTAATACTACTAATAGTAATACTACTAATAGTAATACTACTAATAGTAACACTACTAATAGTATCACTACTAATAGTAACACTACTAATAGTAACACTACTAATAGTAATACTACTAATAGTAACACTACTAATAGTAATACTACTAATAGTAATACTACTAATAGTAATACTACTAATAGTAACACTACTAATAGTAATACTACTAATACTATCACTACTAATAGTAACACTACTAATAGTAACACTACTAATAGTAATACTACTAATAGTAACACTACTAATAGTAATACTACTAATAGTAATACTACTAATAGTAACACTACTAATAGTAATACTACTAATACTACCACTACTAATAGTATCACTACTAATAGTAATACTACTAATAGTAACACTACTAATAGTAATACTACTAATAGTAATACTACTAATAGTAATACTACTAATAGTAACACTACTAATAGTAATACTACTAATACTATCACTACTAATAGTAACACTACTAATAGTATCACTACTAATAGTAACACTACTAATACTATCACTACTAATAGTAACACTACTAATAGTAATACTACTAATAGTAATACTACTAATAGTAACACTACTAATAGTAATACTACTAATAGTAATACTACTAATAGTAACACTACTAATAGTAATACTACTAATACTATCACTACTAATAGTAATACCACTAATAGTAATACTACTAAT
>CM060466.1:150000-185000 GCA_030544235.1 Lepturacanthus savala | reverse complement strand
GATGCAGACCCTGTGTTTGCGACTCAAATGTGACTTGGGTTCTGGTCTCTGGCCAGAACTGATGCTCTAGTCCAGTAAGACAACAACAACGTTTGTTCCTTGCGTTTGTTGGACGGTGTCATGCAGCTTGTCTGCAGAGATAATGTGTTCTGTTGTGTTACCTTTGGGTTTATTGTTCCGTTTCCAGCAGAATATCAGCACAGCCAGGGACAGCAGGACCATCATGACGGACAGAGCCACGCCCACTTGCAGCAGCACACCTGTGACAGGTAGACAGTTAGAACCGGTCTGTTCCTGGGTTCGTCTTCGTCTGCTGGACATCACGCTAGTATTCGACTAAACTAGAAGGAAGACACCTCCTCCTCCTGTTTGAAGATTTCCCACAGGTGCTCAATAGGGTTTTAGGTCTGGAGACGTGTCCAGGACCTGTACCCTCAGTGTCTATAGCAAGGCAGTAGTGGACTTGGAGGTGTGTAGTGGTCTTGGAGGTGTGTTTAGGGTCATTATCATGGTGGACTACTGCCCTGGGAGCAGCAGACCCCCCACCCCTTCAGCCTCTGCAGTAATGTAGTAGGTTGAATGGGTGAGGGGTCAGCCTGTCAGTGCTCAGACCAGAAGCCGGACACTGGATCCACCTGGTCTGCATTGCTGTCGTCTCAGAAAGAAACTTCTTCTTAAGATGATGCACAAAGAAAGCTCTGACATTTGCTAAAGACAAGTGGACTGGATTACTGAGGACCAAGACAAACTCTTTTGGTTCAGATGTGGGTCCAGCGTGTGTGGCAGCAACCAGGTGAGGGGTCCAGGGACCAGGTCCAGCATGGTAGTGTCCTGGTCTGGGGCTGAATGAGTGTTACTAGAACTGTGAGCTACAGTTCATTAAAGCAACCATGAATACTATGAAACTGGGCCCAGGGCAGTAGTCCACCATGATAACGACCACACACCTCCAAGACCACCACACACCTCCAAGACCACCACACACCTCCAAGACCATCACACACCTCCAAGACCATCACACACCTCCAAGACCTTGAGGAAACAACAAGTTTATACTGTTCTACAAGCTGTAGAATGAATATTTGACATTATATTAAAGTGTCAGATAATCAGTGATGTCACATGAAAATATAGAATGAAATCTTTACAAAAATGAGATGGATTTACTGTATAGTACTACAGACTAAAGTACTACAGACACAAAGTACTACAGACTAAAGTACTACAGACTAAAGTACTAAAACTCCTACATTAGGTTTAAACCTGTAAAGTTGCTGTAGTGAACCTGTGGTGTTACAGGTTGTCCTCAGCTGTGATTGGACGGTTCATTTACCTGCAGCAGGTTGTCCTCAGCTGTGATTGGACGGTTCATTTACCTGCAGCAGGTTGTCCTCAGCTGTGATTGGACGGTTCATTTACCTGCAGCAGGTGCTGGTGTCTCAGTCGGCTGCTCAGAGGCATCATTGTCTTCAGAGGAGGGAGATGAAGGTGTGAATCTTCCTGAGCTGGAGGTTAAAGTGTGTTTGGTTGTTGGTGTGACTGACTTCCTGTCAGGGTTTGAAGTGGGCGGAGCTATGAACCAGGAAACACCTGACTTTAATCACAATAACATGCACAAGATCCACTAGAGAGGACCTAAACTGTCACTATTCAATATTTACCATATCAATTTGAAGGTTCCCATTTCATTTATTTATTCATGACATATTTTGCCTTTTCTATTTAATTTCTATTGAATATTCTTTTTTATTCATTCATTTATCCACAATGAGGCAGATGTTTGGTTCATTAATATGTAAAGACCCTGTACAGCATCTTTGTTTGACTCTCAGGTTTTAAAGGAGCAGTTATCAACATCACAACAATCAAACATCATCAGTGATGAGAATCATCAGAAAACTGACAAGAAAAACACACGTTCATGACATGAAACTCACCATCTGTGACTGTGATGTAAATATCATCATATGCATCTGGAACCAAAGGTCTTTTCCAACCACATTGGTACCATCCTGAGTCAGAGCTGGTCAGTTGTGTGATGCTCACATACACATATATTTCTAACAATCCGCTGTTTTCATATCTGATGCTGTATCTGCCGCTCTGAGCTCTGGTCTCAGTTGTATCAATGAGAACGTTTCCTGGTTCACATTCATTTTTACAGAACAACATGGATGTTCCAGAAACAGTAAAGGAACATCTAACTGTGATGTTTCCTCCTGCAGTTGCTGCTTCATGAAGAGTTGCTGCATCAACGACACCTGTTGAAAAGAAAAGGGAAAAGAGGAACCAACAGTTACTGTGTTCTTCCTGTAGGATGCTGCAGTGATAATATCCGATAATATCTGATAATATCTGATAATATCTGATAATATCTGATAATATCTGATAATATCTGATAATATCTGATAATATCTGATAATATCTGATAATATCTGATAATATCTGATCATATCTGATAATATCTGATAATATCTGATAATATCTGATAAATATCTGATAAATATCTGATAATATCTGATAAATATCTGATAATATCTGATAATATCTGATAATATCTGATAATATCTGTTAATATCTGATAAATATCTGATCATATCTGATAATATCTGTTAATATCTGATAATATCTGATCATATCTGATAATATCTGATAATATCTGATAAATATCTGATAAATATCTGATAATATCTGATAATATCTGATAATATCTGATAAATATCTGATAATATCTGATAATATCTGATAATATCTGATAATATCTGATAATATCTGATAATATCTGATAAATATCTGATAAATATCTGATAATATCTGATAAATATCTGATAATATCTGATAATATCTGATAATATCTGATAATATCTGTTAATATCTGATAATATCTGATAATATCTGATCATATCTGATAATATCTGTTAATATCTGATAATATCTGATAATATCTGATAATATCTGATAATATCTGTTAATATCTGATAAATATCTGATAATATCTGAAGAAATAAACTAGAGTTTTACTATAAAACTCAACGGTCCAGACAAACAGCAGCTGATGGATTTAACATGTTTTGTTAAACCTCATGTGATGAGCTGCTCCATTAATTACCTGATTTACCTTTTTTATATTTAATATAGTTTCTGTTGTTAAATAATTGTTTGTTAAAGCAGCAAAGTTATGACTGATGAATGTTGATGAAATGCAAATTAAAAACAGATTAATAAACGTCCAACATGACACGTGTGACATCACACATCCCTGATCCTGGGAGTCAGTTTTATATTGAGCAGAATGCTCCTTTAATGAGAAACAGCTGCAGGTTTTTAGTTGGACTCAACTAAACACATTTAAATTGAACTAACTTCACTTGTCAAAGCAAACACTGACTATTTGTGGACTTTCTCTGTGGTTCCTTCTTTTCTAAAAACAAAGGAAGCCACAAACTAACAGGACGTTTCATCATGCAAATGACGCAGAAACATGACTTTCAAAAACTCCACAAACGAGAGAAAAAGCGTCTCTGTCCCTGTAGAAATGGACGAAATATAAAGTCCTGAATTAACCAGGTTCCAGACACACTGGCCTTCATCAGAATGAGTCAATGAGTTGATGCCGTGTTTGAACTGGGTGTGACCCCCACACTCATCCAAAGCTTAAAATATTCAAACCTGTCCAGACATTCATGGTCTCATCTGGTTTTATTTGCTTTCTTTGTGTTTTAATGGAAACAAACGTTCAAACCTTCTTCAGCATCGTCTCACGTTAATTCAGTGTCCTCATGTTATTTATACTTACCTAACCCTGACCCTAACCCTGACCCTGACCCTGACCCTAACCCTGACCCTGACCCTGACCCTGACCCTAACCCTGACCCTGACCCTGACCCTGACCCTGACCCTAACCCTGACCCTAACCCTGACCCTAACCCTGACCCTAACCCTGACCCTGACCCTGACCCTAACCCTGACCCTAACCCTGACCCTAACCCTGACCCTGACCCTGACCCTGACCCTGACCCTGACCCTAACCCTGACCCTGACCCTGACCCTAACCCTAACCCTGACCCTAACCCTGACCCTGACCCTGACCCTGACCCTAACCCTGACCCTGACCCTGACCCTAACCCTAACCCTGACCCTGACCCTGACCCTGACCCTGACCCTAACCCTGACCCTAACCCTGACCCTAACCCTGACCCTGACCCTGACCCTGACCCTGACCCTGACCCTGACCCTAACCCTGACCCTTTCACACTTGCAGCAGTGGCAGTGACCAGTCGTCTCATATGAGACGACCTGATCAGCAGCTTTTACTGAGCTGTGTAAAGACAGAAAAAGGTGAAAATACGCAGAGAAAGTTACTCACTGAGGAGGAAGAGGAGGCAGATCAGCCTCCGCTGGACGTTCATGTCGAGACTCTGACGCTTTAACGCTGCTTCTCTTCCTCCTTCAGCAGGAAAAGAGGAAGTGAGTGACTTCTGTGAAATGAGGAGTGACTCCTCCTAACAGCTGTCTCTTCACCTCCTCCTTCGCTTGCAGCAGAGCTGACTGCAGCTTTGACTCTGGTTACTCTAATTAAACTAATTAAAGTAATTAA
This sequence comes from Lepturacanthus savala, assembly GCA_030544235.1. NCBI lineage: Eukaryota > Metazoa > Chordata > Actinopteri > Scombriformes > Trichiuridae > Lepturacanthus > Lepturacanthus savala. Next base: position 180,403 of record CM060466.1, on the reverse strand, counting down.
AGTAATTAAACTAATTAAAGTAATTAAAGTAATTAAACAAAAACACAATCAGCAGAATTAAAGGTGACTTTCATGTGAGTGAGGAGGAGTCAGAGGGTCCAGAGGAGGAGTCAGAGGGTCCAGAGGAGGAGTCAGAGGGTCCAGAGGAGGAGTCAGAGGGTCCAGGGGAGGAGTCAGAGCATCCAGAGGAGGAGCCAGAGGGTCCAGAGGAGGAGCCAGAGGGTCCAGAGGAGGAGTCAGAGCATCCAGAGGAGGAGCCAGAGGGTCCAGAGGAGGAGCCAGAGGGTCCAGAGGAGGAGCCAGAGGGTCCAGAGGAGGAGCCAGAGGGTCCAGAGGAGGAGTCAGAGGGTCCAGAGGAGGAGTCAGAGGGTCCAGAGGAGGAGTCAGAGGATCCAGAGGAGGAGCCAGAGCATCCAGAGGAGGAGCCAGAGGATCCAGAGGAGGAGTCAGAGGGTCCAGAGGAGGAGTCAGAGGGTCCAGAGGAGGAGTCAGAGCATCCAGAGGAGGAGCCAGAGGGTCCAGAGGAGGAGCCAGAGGGTCCAGAGGAGGAGCCAGAGGGTCCAGAGGAGGAGTCAGAGGGTCCAGAGGAGGAGTCAGAGGGTCCAGAGGAGGAGTCAGAGGAGGAGTCAGAGGGTCCAGAGGAGGAGTCAGAGGGTCCAGAGGAGGAGTCAGAGGAGGAGTCAGAGGGTCCAGAGGAGGAGTCAGAGGGTCCAGAGGAGGAGTCAGAGGGTCCAGAGGAGGAGTCAGAGACTACACCATCCACATGCATCAGAGCCCTTTAATTTTATTCAATTAAATGTTGTAAAATTCATTAATTTCTTTAAGAAATAAAGTTGCGTTCGCTGTGTGATGATCCTCATCATCGTCATGGCAACAAATAGAGAGAGAAGAAGAGGAAGTGATGTAAGTTATGTTAAAGAGTCTTGAGTTTCCTGATTAGATCAGACCAGATAGAGTGAAGTCACAGACGTCGTTCTCTGCATCTTCTGCATCAGGATCTAACCCCTGACCCTAACCCTGACCCTAACCCTGACCCTAACCCTAACCCTGACCCTGACCCTAACCCTAACCCTAACCCTAACCCAAATCAGGATGAAGATCCAACATGTTGTGATCTTCTGCTTCTTATCAGGTGAGAACTCACGACCTTTCTCCACATTTATGACCATTAAAAATGCTCTTACACTACAAATCACCCACTAATGGATATCAGGAAGCTAATCATTAATCAGGAAGCTAATCATTAATCAGGAAGCTAATCATTAATCAGGAAGCTAATCATTAATCAGGAAGCTAATCATTAATCAGGAAGCTAATCATTAATCAGGAAGCTAATCATTAATCAGGAAGCTAATCATTAACCAGGAAGCTAATCATTAATCAGGAAGCTAATCATTAACCAGGAAGCTAATCATTAACCAGGAAGCTAATCATTAACCAGGAAGCTAATCATTAATCAGGGTTAGTATCCTGCCCAAGGAGCCGGGAATCGAACCACCGACCCCCTGACTGTTCTACCTCTGAACCACATAATGAGCTGTGAAGCTGTTGCTGTTGTTTATTAGTTGTTGCATAAATGAACAAATGTTCTAAAAACAATTCAAAAAGAAGTAAACGTGCAGCTCATCATAATAAAGCAGCTCATCATATCATCTCTACTTCTTTACTTCCTCTTCATATCAAATGGCTCAGAACAACATGAACATGAGCGGTTGATGATGTAGCAGCAGCTCAGACATGTTGACCAGTTAATATCTATAGATTTATCTAATATGATAGAATTACAGCAGAACGTGAGACTAAAGCCTCGTTTATACTTCTGTACACGGAGCTGTGCTGTCAACACAGACCCCTGACCCTAACCCTGACCCTGACCCTGACCCTGACCCTGACCCTGACCCTAACCCTGACCCTAACCCTAACCCTGACCCTAACCCTGACCCTGACCCTGACCCTGACCCTAACCCTGACCCTAACCCTAACCCTGACCCTGACCCTGACCCTAACCCTAACCCTGACCCTAACCCTAACCCTGTCAACACAGACCCCTGACCCTAACCCTGACCCTAACCCTGACCCTGACCCTGACCCTAACCCTGACCCTGACCCTGACCCTGACCCTGACCCTGACCCTGCACGTATGGAGCTAAATTTGTGTCAATTGTTTTAAATTTGAGAAAATTTAAATTGAAAGTGAAATTTCAAGTTTTAATGTTGAATTCTGATAAATACATCGTGTTCAAAATAAAAACAGGTTAAATATAATTATGATCTATTCTGCTAATTAATTTGAAAGAATTATTTATTTTCATTTTTTACTTTAATATATTTTGATATTTAGGATCCCATTTTTTTACGGTTTCAGATCTTGCTGTTTGAGTTTCAGATCTTATTTTTTCAAAATTCTGACCCCGATCTTGTGTGGGGACGTCAACGGAAAGGGGCGTGGCATCCGCTGAAAGGGGCGTGGCATTCACTGAAAGGGGTGTGGCATCCGCTGAAAGGGGCGTGGCATCTGCTGAAAGGGGCGTGGTATAATGACAGCTTGTGTAAAAGCTGACAAACCTGCCTCTATCATGTTGCCTTCAGGGACTGTAGGAATTGACATGATTAGCAATGAAAAGAGCTTCTTTCACAAACATTTGCAAACGATCAGGAATCACCTGCACCGATGAAGCTGTTCCAGGGCTGGAAGCTGTTTCAGAGACAGGACTGAGGACCAACTATGGGATACACCAATCATCATCTAGAGGTTAGCATAGGGCTAATGTTAGCATACTGTGACAGTGGACTCAAGGCAGGTTCCTTATTCCTTTACCTCTGTTTCTCCCTGTGTCAGATTTTCAACTATTATTTGTGCAGCTGCAGCAACGTTATCGTTTGTTTAACCATAAACATTCATCTATATCTGGCAAAACCTCAGACTTTTCTAATTTGACCAAACTAATTCACAGAGTTAGGTGGAGCAGTGGTTAGAGCCGCTCCCTCACAGCAGAAGGTTGCAGGTTCCAGTCCTGGTCCAGGTTCCAGTCCTGGTCCAGGTCCCAGTCCAGTAATAAGCAGGTATAGAAGATGAATGAATGAATAATTTACAGAGTGAATCATAATTATATTTAACCTGAAAAAAGAAGTTTACATTTGTTTTTATTTTGAAGTATTTATCAGAATTCAAGATTAAAACTTGAAATTTCAGTTTTTATTTGTATTTTTTCAAGTTTAAAACAATTGACCAAAATTTAGCTCCATAGACGCAGAGAAACTAGACTTTATTAGAATAAACTAGACTTTAGTAGAATAAACTAGACTTTAGTAGAATAAACTAGACTTTAGTAGAATAAACTAGACTTTAGTAGAATAAACTAGACTTTAATAGAATAAACTAGACTTTAGTAGAATAAACTAGACTTTAGTAGAATAAACTAGACTTTAGTAGAATAAACTAGACTTTAATAGAATAAACTAGACTTTAGAAGAATAAACTAGACTTTAGTAGAATAAACTAGACTTTAGTAGAATAAACTAGACTTTAGTAGAATAAACTAGACTTTAGTAGAATAAACTAGACTTTAGAAGAATAAACTAGACTTTAGTAGAATAAACTAGACTTTAGTAGAATAAACTAGACTTTAATAGAATAAACTAGACTTTAATAGAATAAACTAGACTTTATTAGAATAAAATAGACTTTAGTAGAATAAACTAGACTTTAGTAGAATAAACTAGACTTTAGAAGAATAAACTAGACTTTAGAAGAATAAACTAGACTTTAGAAGAATAAACTAGACTTTAATAGAATAAACTAGACTTTAATAGAATAAACTAGACTTTAGTAGAATATCATTTATCAGATATTATCAGATATTATCAGATATTATCAGATATTATCAGATATTATCAGATATTATCAGATATTATCAGATATTATCAGACATTTATCAGATATTATCAGATATTTATCAGATATTATCAGATATTATCAGATATTATCAGATATTATCAGATATTATCAGATATTATCAGATATTATCAGACATTTATCAGATATTATCAGATATTTATCAGATATTATCAGATATTATCAGATATTATCAGATATTATCAGATATTTATCAGATATTATCAGATATTATCAGATATTATCAGATATTTATCAGATATTATCAGATATTATCAGATATTTATCAGATATTATCAGATATTATCAGATATTTATCAGATATTTATCAGATATTATCAGATATTATCAGATATTATCAGATATTTATCAGATATTATCAGATATTATCAGATATTATCAGATATTTATCAGATATTATCAGATATTATCAGATATTATCAGACATTATCAGATATTATCAGATATTATCAGATATTTATCAGATATTATCAGATATTATCAGATATTATCAGATATTTATCAGATATTATCAGATATTTATCAGATATTATCAGATATTATCAGATATTATCAGATATTATCAGATATTATCAGATATTATCAGATATTATCAGATATTATCAGATATTTATCAGATATTATCAGATATTTATCAGATATTATCAGATATTATCAGATATTATCAGATATTATCAGATATTTATCAGATATTATCAGATATTATCAGATATTTATCAGATATTTATCAGATATTATCAGATATTTATCAGATATTATCAGATATTATCAGATATTATCAGATATTATCAGATATTATCGGATATTATCACTGCAGCATCCTACAGGAAGAACACAGTAACTGTTGGTTCCTCTTTTCCCTTTTCTTTTCAACAGGTGTCGTTGATGCAGCAACTCTTCATGAAGCAGCAACTGCAGGAGGAAACATCACAGTTAGATGTTCCTTTACTGTTTCTGGAACATCCATGTTGTTCTGTAAAAATGAATGTGAACCAGGAAACGTTCTCATTGATACAACTGAGACCAGAGCTCAGAGCGGCAGATACAGCATCAGATATGAAAACAGCGGATTGTTAGAAATATATGTGTATGTGAGCATCACACAACTGACCAGCTCTGACTCAGGATGGTACCAATGTGGTTGGAAAAGACCTTTGGTTCCAGATGCATATGATGATATTTACATCACAGTCACAGATGGTGAGTTTCATGTCATGAACGTGTGTTTTTCTTGTCAGTTTTCTGATGATTCTCATCACTGATGATGTTTGATTGTTGTGATGTTGATAACTGCTCCTTTAAAACCTGAGAGCCAAACAAAGATGCTGTACAGGGTCTTTACATATTAATGAACCAAACATCTGCCTCATTGTGGATAAATGAATGAATAAAAAAGAATATTCAATAGAAATTAAATAGAAAAGGCAAAATATGTCATGAATAAATAAATGAAATGGGAACCTTCAAATTGATATGGTAAATATTGAATAGTGACAGTTTAGGTCCTCTCTAGTGGATCTTGTGCATGTTATTGTGATTAAAGTCAGGTGTTTCCTGGTTCATAGCTCCGCCCACTTCAAACCCTGACAGGAAGTCAGTCACACCAACAACCAAACACACTTTAACCTCCAGCTCAGGAAGATTCACACCTTCATCTCCCTCCTCTGAAGACAATGATGCCTCTGAGCAGCCGACTGAGACACCAGCACCTGCTGCAGGTAAATGAACCGTCCAATCACAGCTGAGGACAACCTGCTGCAGGTAAATGAACCGTCCAATCACAGCTGAGGACAACCTGCTGCAGGTAAATGAACCGTCCAATCACAGCTGAGGACAACCTGCTGCAGGTAAATGAACCGTCCAATCACAGCTGAGGACAACCTGTAACACCACAGGTTCACTACAGCAACTTTACAGGTTTAAACCTAATGTAGGAGTTTTAGTACTTTAGTCTGTAATACTTTGTGTCTGTAGTACTCTGTCTGTAGTACTCTATGTCTGTAGTACTCTATGTCTGTAGTACTCTATGTCTGTAGTACTCTGTCTGTAGTATTCTATGTCTGTAGTACTTTGTGTCTGTAGTACTCTATGTCTGTAGTACTTTGTGTCTGTAGTACTCTATGTAGGACATCATGGAGGAGGTGGAGGTCAGACACCTCCTCCACCTCCTGTTTGAGGAGGTCCTAATAAGGGTTAAGGTCTGGAGACGTGTTGGCCACAGTCTCACAGCTGCAGATGCTGCATGTTAGATTCTGGTTAAAGGATCCAGTGAAACGTCACACGCTGACAACAGTGGAACGTTAAGATCACATTAACATTGAGCTCATGTTTGATGGTTGGAAGCAGGTTCCTTCTGGCCTCTCCTGGTGGGTATTCCTGTGGTCGCTGTGGCTGCTGTCCTGCTGCTCCTCTACAAACTGAAGAGGACCAGGTCTGCTTTTCAGGTGATTTTCATTATTCTTTCTTCATATATTTTATTCTATATTCGACTGCTGTAACTACAGGTCTGTTCAATGAATAACAAGGACAAACCTTGTCCTTGTGTCCAGGTTCTTACTGAACGTCTCATGGTGACGAACTTCAACTAACAGTCAATCAGGAAATTACCAAACTACACACATGGTTTAATATCAACACATTATCACCAAGGGCGACACGGTGGAGCAGTGGTTAGTGCTGTAGCCTCACAGCAAGACGTTCACAGGTTCTAGACCTCCTTGGTCCTGGGTCTGGGACCTTTCTGTGTGGAGGTTCATGTTCTCTCTGTGTCTGGTGGGTTTTCTCCAGGTTCTAGTCCTGGTCCAGGTTCATGTTCTCCTTAAGTACCTTCACACAACCTACAGGTCATCTTCCAAACAAGAGACCCAACGTATAACCTAAGAAGAAACAATGCTACAACCACATTAACATCTCTCTCAGTCTCAGTTACTGGTGTCAACCTATGGAATTCACTGGAGGTTGAGGTCACCCTAACCCCTACTCCTAACCCTAACCCCTAACCCTACTCCTAACCCTAACCCCTAACCCTAACCCTACTCCTAACCCCTACTCCTAACCCTAACCCCTAACCCTAACCCCTAACCCTACTCCTAACCCTAACCCCTAACCCTAACCCTACTCCTGACCCTAACCCTAACCCTACTCCTGACCCTGAACATGAAGTGACTTCAAAAACAAATAAAAAAACAAGACAGCATAGACGGTTATGAAGGTTAAGAAAGTTGGACTCAGCAGCTGTTAACAGGTGTTGTCTGATAACAAATACCACAATGAACCCAAACATCAGCTGGAAAATAAAAGTATAAGTGACTCAATAAGTTTATGTGTATTGAGACTATGTGAACCGATGAATAGACATGACCCCAATAAATGAATCGGTTTGTGCAGGTAGGATTAAAATAATATTAACTGTCATTAAACACCTCTGGCCTGTCCAGTTGTTGTCACTAATATCAGCAGTGGTGGGGTCTGTTACCATGGTTACTGCTGTATTTCAGCTTTAAGGCCTGTTTTATTTTCAGCCTGGTGTCAGTGATGAGAACCGTCCTCCAGTCTGCACCGGGGAGGACTCCATCTACCAGAGTCTGGATCTAAGCAGCAGGGACCAGGACCAGATCTACTCTGTACTCTCATACACAGCAAACACTTGATGGACCTGGACCTGGACTCTGTTTCCTGCTGTTACAGTCAGAGTGTGTCCTCCTGCTGGTTGGGTTTGGGTGCATCTATTATCTTGTATTATTTGACTTCCACAGCAGCAGTTTCTTCAGTTTGTTCTAATAACAGCAGTAGCAGCACAACCTCTTTTATTTCCATTCATAATGAAGCTGTAAATTCAGTTCAGTTTTCCTCATTTATGAATTCAAAATAAACTTTATCATTTATATGTGAATACTCTCAATAATAATCAACATTTCACTGTTATTCTCTTATTATTAACTGTCAGAACTGTGTCCTGAGGTTCACTCTGGTGAACCCAACCCAATGCAGCAGAATTAAAGAATTCTTTAGACCAGGGTCCAACCCTGGTCCTGGTTCCACTGTGGTCCAGGTTTTTGTTCCAACCAGCAGGAACAACCTGATTCTACTAATCAACCATTAGGTCCTTGCTGTGGAGCTTCATTAGTAGAACCAGGTTGTTCCTGCTGGAGACCCCTGCTTTATTTCAGTGAAGTCTTTGTCTCATTTAGTTTGATTTACACATGTAAACTATAGAACTTTCCTTTACTGTTATTATCTGTGCTTGAAACGCCAAATAAAAACTATTTGATGAACTTCTGAGCGGATGAGTCACTAACGCTTTAAATAGTTTTATAGGAAGTGGAGAAAAGGGGATGTTGATCTATTTTGATGTTTGTTGACATATAGTTGAGTTAATTTCCATTATATTGAAAATCCAGTTTGAGGGAAATGACTGAAGATCAATAGAGGATCAGTGAAATGATGTCTCTATGCTTCAGATACATGAAGGAACCTCCAAAATACTGAACTATCCCTTTAAAATGTTTTCAAACCATATTAAATTCAAATGAACACTGCAACGATTAGTTCATTTATCAATTAAATGCTATCACATTAATTCTGATAATCCATCAATCGATTAGATTCATTGATTAATTAGTAAATGTGTAAATTCTCTGGTTCCAGCTTCTCTTCTCTGATTATTTCCTGGTTTCTTTAGTCTCTATAATAATAAACTGATGAACTTTGGACAAAAAAAGACATTTTAGGTTGAATCTTCATCTTTAATGAAACACTGATCCATGTTTTACACCATTTAATGAACCAATCTATTGATCATCCAGATGTTTCAATAAGTGATCAATTAATTGACTAATCAGAATAATTGTTAGTTGCAAACAAAAACCCTATGGCAACAATTACTTTATCTTCATTTTTTCTAAAATGAAATATATCTATGATATAAAATCTATGTTTTTACAGCTATGCATTAAAAGGGGGCTTTTATTTTGAAGGACATACGATTTATGAGGTCACATGACCAGGATATTCTGCTTGGAGGGTTAACAGAAATGTTCTTTTCACGTGCACATGACCATAAATACTTATAGATATCTTGAGTCTTTTCATGTGAACTGTTATTTATCATCATGCTGCCTTCATAGAGATTAGATTCTATGAAACCAAATGGGGAAGTTTGCGGTCGCTGCTGCTCTGGTGCCGACTTTACAGAAAGAGGAACTCACTCCTTTTCTTTGACGTGAGCCTCGATGACCCGGTGAAGCCATGGAGAATGACTTTGACTGCTTTAAGGAGGTTCTGGACCACGTCCTTTGGCTCGGGTGGGAACTGTGCTCAGTGGGGGCAGGGTGCTGCTGACTCCAATGTGGGATGTTGTAGGTCACTGAAGAGGTACTTTGAAGACCTCTTCAATCCCACCAGCACGTCCTCCATTGAGAAAGCAGAGTCTGAGGAACCAGTAGTTGGCTCATCTATTTCTGGGGCCCCGGGGGTGGATGACATCCGCCTGGAGTTCCTCAAGGTTCTGGATGTTGTAGAGCTGTCTTTGTTGACATGACTCTGCAACATTCCATGGTCATCGGGGGTAGTTCCTCTAGACTGGCAGACCAGGGTGGTGGTTTTCCTCTTCAAAAAGGGGGACCAGAGGGTGCGCTCCAACTATGGGGGATCACAATCCTCAGCCTTTCTGGGGTCCTGGAGAAGAGGGTCTGTAAGACAGTCCAACAGGATTCAGGAGGAGCAGTGTGGTATTTGTCCTGGTTGTGGAACTGTGGATCAGCTCTTGACCCTTGCCAGTGTCCTGGAGGTTGCATGGGAGTCCATTCAACCAGTTTACATGTGCTTTGTGAACTTGAAGAAGCTGTTCAACCGTGTCCCTTGGGTAGTCCTCTGTGGGGGGTTCTCTGGTATGGGGTACCAGACCTGTTGTCAGAGCTTGATCCACGTTGCCGGTGATAAGTCGGACTCATTTCCAGTGAGGGTTGGACTCCGTTAGGGCTGCCCTTTGTCACAGATTCTGTTTATAACCTTTTTGACACAATTTTTAGGCACAGCCAGGGTGTTGAGGGACTGATTTTCAGGTCACTGTTTTTGCAGATGATCTAATAATGCTGCCATGTAGGTCCTGTGGACATACAGGAGAGACTATGTCTCTTGGCTGGACTGGGAATGCCTCAGGTTCTCCTGGAACAGGGGTCTCCAACCCTGGTCCTGGAGATCCACTGTGGTGCAGGTTTTTGTTCCAACCAGCAGGAACAACCTGATTCTACTAATGAAGCTCCACAGCAAGGACCCTAATGGTTCATTAGTAGAATCAGGTTGTTCCTGCTGGTTCGAAATAAAACCTGGACCACAGTAGAACCAGGACCAGGACCAGACCCCTGCCCTGAAGAACTGGACAAGTGGCCACCAGGGGGACCCGGACAAACTTCACATCCAAACAACTGTATTGATTCCAACTTCTCACCAAATCTACATCATTTTCCATCATTGTTGTTTCATTTGATCACATCATGATGACTTTTTAATTTTTTTCAGCAAATTCTCATTTTACTGGGTGAACCTTGATCACATCATAACATGATCTTATTGGCACCTTATTTGATTAGCAGGGCGGCTTTAATCCATTTATACACATATTAACATCAGAAAACATCAGCAAATAGCACAATGTTTGGGTTTGCTTTGTTTAGTTTATAGCTGTTGCTAATTTTATCTACCTAGCTAATGTCAGCTGTCTGGCTAGTACTAATGTTAGCTGCTTCGCTATTGCTAATATTAGCTGCCTGTCTAGATCTAACATTAGCTGCCGAGGTAATGCTAACATTAGTTGCTTGGCTAATTCTAACGTTAACTGCCTGAATCATAGCAACGTTAACAGCTTGGCTAGACCTAATGGCAGCTGCCTGGTTAGCTCTAATTTTAGATGGCTAATGCTAACTTTAGCTGCCTGGCTAGATGTCTGATGTTATTTCTTGTTTTCTTTTTGTGCCTTTTTTAAATAATAGAAAAAAGAAAATGGCATCAAGTGATTGTTCCAAGTGAAAAATAAAATGATGTTTGGCAAAAAAAAAAAAAATCTTCTGGCTGAAATTAACCTGATCTGAATATATTCAGAGAGAGAGAGAGAGAGAGAGAGAGAGAGAGAGAGAGAGAGAGAGAGAATAAACAGGGACTTCCCTGAGCCTCCATCATCTGCAGGGAGGGAAAAAAAACCTCAAACACACACACACACACACACACACACACACTCTGTGGTCAGAGCTCGCTGGTTTTAACCGAACAGACAAAGGATCTGAAACCTGCAACATGGAGGAAAATATGGATGAATCACAGAGTCAGAAAGGTAGGAATCCACCTCCGTCTGTCTGTCTGTCCATCATGGGATCCCTTTGTGTGTGTGTGTGTGTGTGTGTGTGTGTGTGTGTGTGTGTGTGTGTGTGTGTGTGTGTGTGCATGTGTGTGTGTGTGTGTGTGCATGTGTGTGTGTGTGTGTGTGTGTGTGTGTGCATTGGATTATTATTATTATTTTTCCAGTTTATTTGACTCAATTTCACAGATTCATCAGGATCCGGGCTGCGTCTAAACGTAGTGTGATACAGCAGACGTTAGACACAGCCCAGATTCCCAGTGTGTGTGTGTGTGTGTGTGTGTGAGGGTCGCATAAATAAGCAGATTGTTTGGGTTGGAGGATGAGGGGGAGGCAGCAGACTGGAGGGTCGGTGTTGTTTTGGAGGATGGAGGAGGTGGGAGTGGGGGGGGGTTGGGGGGGGGTGGGGGGGGGTATAGGACGAAACCTTGAAATTAAGAGTAAAATCTGCGGTGGTGGTGGAGGATAAGTGGAGCAGTGATTGATGCGTCTCTCTGGGATTTTTCTTTGTTCAGCTCCATTGTTGAAGCTTCACGCTTGTCTGAACCTTTCTCTTCTTTCTCTTCTTTCTCTTCTTTCTCTTCTTTCTCTTCTTTCTCTTCTTTCTCTTCTTTCTCTTCCGTCCCTGCCAGACTCTTCTGTTCCTTCTGTCCATTTCCCTGTTTCTGTTTCTCTTTTGACTCGTTCAGCCCGTCCCCTCTCCTCCCTCCATCGTTCTGCCGCCTTTTTCCTTATTTATTTATTTATTTGTACCATTTTTTTCCTCCGTCCATTTTCTGTTTTTTTCTTCTTCTTGAACATTCATATTTTTTCATTATTTTTTTTCTCACATGCCACAAAAACACAGAACTTCTCCCTTTTTGTACATATTTTACACATTTTACCTTAAAACCGTACGTTTTTTTTACCCCCCCCCCCCCCCCCCCCCCCCGCCCCAATGGAGTCGTGTTGTTGTTGCCGCGGTGACGATGGGCGTGTCCTTCGGCCTGGTTCAGGCGACGCCAACTCGAACTGATTCAGACGTGAACGGGATCGCTCGCTCTGAGCGATAAACGGGTGTTTGTTAAGGTTTCTGCATCTGTAACCATGGCAACACTGTCATGGACGTGTCTTCTGTCGTGTGAAGGACCTGTTTCAGCCAATCAGAGAACAGGGAGACACTATTCATGCTGCTGTGATTCTGACCGCGTTCATCACCTTATTCTTTATTCATAACTCAGTTTACAGGTGTGTTGCTACGACGTGGATCTAAGACACAGGAAGGTGAAAGACGGTTCTGGATCTTCATCACTTCTGTCCTGGACCTTTAACCCCTTGATGCCTGAACATATTTACAATTATATAACAAAAAATATATATTATTTGTGTTTTTTTGCTTTCAATCTGATGCTAAATTAAGTAGAGATTGTTAATTTGTCGACAGCAGCGGTATCTACATCCCAACCTGGTTGATGCAGCCCTGATTTCCTACACCTTCAAATTCTCCAACTAAACGTGTTGCTGCAGCAGTTTAATTCTGAATTAAATTAATACAGTTGAAAATAATCCAACACAGTAAAGTTTGTATCAGGAGATGACAGGCTTAGCAGCAGGGTAACCATAGCAACACTAGTCTGATGATACAGGATATTATGGGATATTCTGTTCTAGCTGCTGTTTGGTTGATGTTTTAGAATCAATGATCATTCATCATCTTGTTAAAGGATGTGACACTGAGGGTCCAAACAAACCAACTCTGGTCCCAACAAACCAACTCTGGTCCCAACAAACCAACACTGGTCCAAACAAACCAACTCTGGTCCCAACAAATCAACTCTGGTCTAGACAAACCAACTCTGGTCCCAACAAACCAACACTGGTCCCAACAAACCAACTCTGGTCCAAACAAACCAACTCTGGTCCAAACAAACCAACTCTGGTCCCAACAAATCAACTCTGGTCCCAACAAACCAACTCTGGTCCCAACAAACCAACTCTGGTCCAAACAAACCAACTCTGGTCCCAGCAAACCAGCTCTAGTCCCAGCAAACCAGCTCTAGTCCCAGCAAACCAGCTCTGGTCCGAGCAAACCAGCTCTAGTCCCAGCAAACCAGCTCTGGTCCCAGCAAACCAGCTCTGGTCCACTTGAAAATAGGGGGTCTCGATTCATATCAAGTAAATCCTGATCTGGTTCTATCCTGGTCTGGTTCTGTCCTGGTCTGGTTCTATCCTGGTCTGGATCTGTCCTGGTCTGGTTCTACAGTGTGAATGGACCAAACACAGAACCAAATGTACATCTTATATTTATTTATTATTATTATTATAATATTTATATTTCAGACCCAGTATTTGTCCAGAGGTAGAGGTAGGTACTATACTATAACTAGTAACTATAACTATATACTAACTACTATACTATAACTAGTAACTATAACTATATACTAACTACTATACTATAACTAGTAACTATAACTATATACTAACTACTATACTATAACTAGTAACTATAACTATATACTAACTACTATACTATAACTAGTAACTATAACTATATACTAACTACTATACTATAACTAGTAACTATAACTATATACTAACTACTATACTATAACTAGTAACTATAACTATATACTAACTACTATACTATAACTAGTTACTATAACTATATACTAACTACTATACTATAACTAGTAACTATAACTATATACTAACTACTATACTATAACTAGTAACTATAACTATATACTAACTACTATACTATAACTAGTAACTATAACTACTATACTAACTACTATACTATAACTAGTAACTATAACTATATACTAACTACTATACTATAACTAGTAACTATAACTATATACTAACTACTATACTATAACTAGTAACTATAACTATATACTAACTACTATACTATAACTAGTAACTATAACTATATACTAACTACTATACTATAACTAGTAACTATAACTATATACTAACTACTATACTATAACTAGTTACTATAACTATATACTAACTACTATACTATAACTAGTTACTATAACTATATACTAACTACTATACTATAACTAGTAACTATAACTATATACTAACTACTATACTATAACTAGTAACTATAACTATATACTAACTACTATACTATAACTAGTAACTATAACTATATACTAACTACTATACTATAACTAGTTACTATAACTATATACTAACTACTATACTATAACTAGTAACTATAACTATATACTAACTACTATACTATAACTAGTTACTATAACTATATACTAACTACTATACTATAACTAGTAACTATAACTATATACTAACTACTATACTATAACTAGTTACTATAACTATATACTAACTACTATACTATAACTAGTTACTATAACTATATACTAACTACTATACTATAACTAGTTACTATAACTATATACTAACTACTATACTATAACTAGTAACTATAACTATATACTAACTACTACACTATAACTAGTAACTATAACTATATACTAACTACTATACTATAACTAGTTACTATAACTATATACTAACTACTATACTATAACTAGTTACTATAACTATATACTAACTACTATACTATAACTAGTAACTATAACTATATACTAACTACTATACTATAACTAGTAACTATAACTATATACTAACTACTATACTATAACTAGTAACTACAACTATATACTAACTACTATACTATAACTAGTTACTATAACTATATACTAACTACTATACTATAACTAGTTACTATAACTATATACTAACTACTATACTATAACTAGTAACTATAACTATATACTAACTACTATACTATAACTAGTAACTACAACTATATACTAACTACTATACTATAACTAGTTACTATAACTATATACTAACTACTATACTATAACTAGTAACTATAACTATATACTAACTACTATACTATAACTAGTAACTATAACTATATACTAACTACTATACTATAACTAGTTAGTATAACTATATACTAACTACTATACTATAACTAGTTACTATAACTATATACTAACTACTATACTATAACTAGTAACTATAACTATATACTAACTACTATAACTAGAGGGGTCAGGGGTCAACCAAACATCTTTGTAAAGTCATCCAGTGAATTGGACCCTTTGGTTCTTACTGGTGGAATTCATTCATCAGGTTCTTGTTGAGGCTCAGATGAACTTTGACCTTTGAGCATTTGAAGACAGTCTGGTCTTTACATGTTGGTCATTTCCAGCGTTGCTGCTCACTTTAACCCACATCTAGACCACATCTAGACCACATCTACACCACATCTAGACCACATCAATACCACATCTAGACCACATCTACAGCACATCTAGACCACATCTACACCACATCTAGACCACATCTACAGCACATCTAGACCACATCAATACCACATCTAGACCACATCTAGACCACATCTACAGCACATCTACAGCACATCTAGACCACATCAATACCACATCTAGACCACATCTAGACCACATCTACAGCACATCTAGACCACATCTACACCACATCTAGACCACATCAATTCCACATCTAGACCACATCAACACCACATCTAGACCACATCAATACCACATTTAGACCACATCTACACCACATCAATACCACATCTAGACCACATCAACACCACATCTAGACCACATCAATACCACATTTAGACCACATCTAGACCACATCTAAATCACATCAACACCACATCTAAACCACATCTACACCACATCTAAACCACATCTAGACCACATCAATACCACATCTAGACCACATCTACACCACATCTAAACCACATCTAGACCACATCTAAACCACATGTAGACCACATCTAAACCACATCTAGACCACATCAATACCACATCTAGACCACATCAATACCACATCTAGACCACATCAACACCACATCTACACCACATCTAAACCACATCCAGACCACATCTACACCACATCTAAACCACATCTAGACCACATCTAAACCACATGTAGACCACATCTAAACCACATCTAGACCACATCAATACCACATCAACACCACATCTACACCACATCTAAACCACATCTAGACCACATCTACACCACATCTAAACCACATCTAGACCACATCAACACCACATCTACACCACATCTAAACCACATCCAGACCACATTTAAACCACATCTAGACCACATCTAGACCACATCTAAACCACATCTAGACCACATCAACACGACATCATGACCACTTCAACACTACATCTAGAACACATCCAGACCACATCCAGACCACATCTAAACCACCAGACCACTTCAACACTACATCTACACCACATCTAAACCACATCTAGACCACATCTAGACCACATCTAAACCACATCCAGACCACTTCAACACCACATCTAAACCACATCCAGACCACTTCAACACTACATCTAGAACACATCCAGACCACATCCAGACCACATCCAGACCACATCTAAACCACCACCAGACCACTTCAACAGTACATCTAGACCACATCCAGACCACTTCAACACCACATCTAGGCCACATCTAAACCACCACCAGACCACATCCAGACCACATCTCCAGGTTAACCTGCAGGTTAAAACGAGTCACTTCTTACCAGACATTTTAGCAGACGTCTGTAACGTTTTGAACATTTTATAACTTGAGACATTTTGCAGTAAAACAGAAGCCAATGAAAGTATAGAGGTGTTTAGATGGCGCCTTCAGTTTCACAGAGGTTTAGTATCATTAGCTACTTGACTCCATGTGTCGTTTTACAGCCTGTCTCTGGAATTGTCCACATTGCCTTTGCAGAAATGCTCAATATCTCAACATAACCTGTCTTTCACCAGTCTGATAATGTCCGGAAATAAATATAGATTCAAATTTTGCTGAGACGTCTCAGGAAAGGTTCTGATTCTGTCAAATGTGTGAGACAGCTGGAGATACCTGGAGACACCTGGAGATACCTGGAGACAGCTGGAGATACCTGGAGATACCTGGAGACAGCTGGAGATACCTGGAGACACCTGGAGATACCTGATGACACTGAGACACTGGGAGACACATGATAATGAGCTAAAGATTGTTAACATGAACGAGTTTGTTCAGGGACATTTTATGACTAAATGAACCTTAAAGTCATTCATGTTGGTGTCTGTCTATTACATTGATTGATTGATTGATTGATTGATTGATTGATTGATTGATTGATTGATTGATTGATTGTTACGATGTAACATATCTGTAGCTTATATCGAGTCAATGGGAAAGTGACAGTGTTTCAGCTGGAAGTGGAGTCATATCCATTTCATTATATATGAAACTTAATACAGAGAAGAAGAAGAAGAAGAAGAAGAAGAAGTCAATACTGATTGATTTAGCAGCCCCACAGCGGGCGAGAGAGAGAGAGAGAGACACAGAGAGAGAGAGACAGGGAGATTGTACAGCTGTTACTGGTGCAGATGTTACTGGTGCAGGTGTTACTGGTGCAGGTGTTACTGGTGCAGATGTTACTGGTGCAGGTGTTACTGGTGCAGGTGTTACTGGTGCAGATGTTACTGGTGCAGGTGTTACTGGTGCAGGTGTTACTGGTGCAGGTGTTATTGGTGCAGGTGTTACTGGTGCAGCTGTTACTGGTGCAGGTGTTATTGGTGCAGGTGTTACTGGTGCAGGTGTTACTGGTGCAGGTGTTACTGGTGCAGGTGTTACTGGTGCAGATGTTACTGGTGCAGATGTTACTGGTGCAGGTGTTACTGGTGCAGGTGTTACTGGTGCAGATGTTACTGGTGCAGATGTTACTGGTGCAGGTGTTACTGGTGCAGATGTTACTGGTGCAGGTGTTACTGGTACAGCTGTTACTGGTGCAGGTGTTACTGGTGCAGGTGTTACTGGTGCAGATGTTACTGGTGCAGGTGTTACTGGTGCAGGTGTTACTGGTGCAGATGTTACTGGTGCAGATGTTACTGGTGCAGGTGTTACTGGTGCAGCTGTTACTGGTGCAGGTGTTACTGGTGCAGGTGTTACTGGTGCAGGTGTTACTGGTGCAGGTGTTATTGGTGCAGGTGTTACTGGTGCAGGTGTTACTGGTGCAGGTGCAGGTGTTACTGGTGCAGGTGTTACTGGTGCAGATGTTACTGGTGCAGATGTTACTGGTGCAGGTGTTATTGGTGCAGGTGTTACTGGTGCAGGTGTTACTGGTGCAGGTGTTACTGGTGCAGGTGTTATTGGTGCAGGTGTTATTGGTGCAGGTGTTACTGGTGCAGGTGTTACTGGTGCAGGTGTTACTGGTACAGATGTTACTGGTGCAGATGTTACTGGTGCAGGTGTTACTGGTGCAGGTGTTACTGGTACAGATGTTACTGGTGCAGGTGTTACTGGTGCAGGTGTTACTGGTGCAGGTGTTATTGGTGCAGGTGTTACTGGTGCAGATGTTACTGGTACAGGTGTTACTGGTGCAGGTGTTACTGGTACAGGTGTTATTGGTGCAGGTGTTACTGGTACAGGTGTTACTGGTAAAGGTGTTACTGGTACAGGTGTTACTGGTAAAGGTGTTACAGGTACAGGTGTTACTGGTACAGGTGTTACTGGTACAGGTGTTACTGGTGCAGGTGTTACTGGTAAAGGTGTTATTGGTGCAGGTGTTACTGGTACAGGTGTTGCTGGTGCAGGTGTTATTGGTGCAGGTGTTACTGGTGCAGGTGTTACTGGTGCAGGTGTTACTGGTACATGTGTTACTGGTGCAGATGTTACTGGTGCAGGTGTTACTGGTACATGTGTTACTGGTGCAGATGTTACTGGTGCAGGTGTTACTGGTGCAGGTGCAGATGTTACTGGTACATATGTTACTGGTATAGGTGTTACAGGTACAGGTGTTATTAGTACAGGTGTTACTGGTGCAGGTGTTACTGGTGCAGGTGTTCCTGGTAGAGGTGTTACTGGTGCAGGTGTTACTGGTAGAGGTGTTACTGGTGCAGGTGTTACTGGTGCAGGTGTTACTGGAAGAGGTGTTACTGGTGCAGGTGTTACTGGTGCAGGTGTTACTGGTGCAGGTGTTACTGGTAGAGGTGTTACTGGTGCAGATGTTACTGGTGCAGATGTTACTGGTGCAGGTGTTACTGGTGCAGGTGTTACTGGTGCAGATGTTACTGGTGCAGATGTTACTGGTGCAGGTGTTACTGGTGCAGATGTTACTGGTGCAGGTGTTACTGGTACAGCTGTTACTGGTGCAGGTGTTACTGGTGCAGGTGTTACTGGTGCAGATGTTACTGGTGCAGGTGTTACTGGTGCAGGTGTTACTGGTGCAGATGTTACTGGTGCAGATGTTACTGGTGCAGGTGTTACTGGTGCAGCTGTTACTGGTGCAGGTGTTACTGGTGCAGGTGTTACTGGTGCAGGTGTTACTGGTGCAGGTGTTATTGGTGCAGGTGTTACTGGTGCAGGTGTTACTGGTGCAGGTGCAGGTGTTACTGGTGCAGGTGTTACTGGTGCAGATGTTACTGGTGCAGGTGTTACTGGTGCAGGTGTTATTGGTGCAGGTGTTACTGGTGCAGGTGTTACTGGTGCAGGTGTTACTGGTGCAGGTGTTATTGGTGCAGGTGTTATTGGTGCAGGTGTTACTGGTGCAGGTGTTACTGGTGCAGGTGTTACTGGTACAGATGTTACTGGTGCAGATGTTACTGGTGCAGGTGTTACTGGTGCAGGTGTTACTGGTACAGATGTTACTGGTGCAGGTGTTACTGGTGCAGGTGTTACTGGTGCAGGTGTTATTGGTGCAGGTGTTACTGGTGCAGGTGTTACTGGTGCAGGTGCAGATGTTACTGGTGCAGATGTTACTGGTGCAGGTGTTATTGGTACAGGTGTTACAGGTACAGGTGTTACTGGTGCAGGTGTTATTAGTACAGGTGTTATTGGTACAGGTGTTACAGGTACAGGTGTTACTGGTGCAGGTGTTATTAGTACAGGTGTTATTAGTACAGGTGTTATTGGTACAGGTGTTACAGGTACAGGTGTTACTGGTGCAGGTGTTACTGGTAGAGGTGTTACTGGTGCAGGTGTTACTGGTGCAGGTGTTACTGGTGCAGGTGTTACTGGTGCAGGTGTTACTGGTAGAGGTGTTACTGGTGCAGGTGTTACTGGTGCAGGTGTTACTGGTAGAGGTGTTACTGGTGCAGGTGTTACTGGTAGAGGTGTTACTGGTGCAGGTGTTACTGGTGCAGGTGCAGATGTTACTGGTGCAGGTGTTACTGGTAGAGGTGTTACAGGTACAGGTGTTACTGGTGCAGGTGTTACTGGTACAGGTGTTATTAGTACAGGTGTTATTGGTACAGGTGTTACTGGTACAGGTGTTACTGGTGCAGGTGTTACAGGTACAGGTGTTATTGGTACAGGTGTTACTGGTGCAGGTGTTACTGGTACAGGTGTTATTGGTACAGGTGTTACAGGTACAGGTGTTACTGGTGCAGGTGTTACTGGTACAGGTGTTATTAGTACAGGTGTTATTGGTACAGGTGTTACTGGTGCAGGTGTTACTGGTGCAGGTGTTACTGGTACAGGTGTTACTGGTGCAGGTGTTACTGGTACAGGTGTTACTGGTGCAGGTGTTACTGGTACAGGTGTTACTGGTGCAGATGTTACTGGTGCAGGTTGTTTTGTGTTTTGTTTTTTTGTGGATCGTTTTACATTTTAATAACATTTACATATAACATATAATATTTATAACATTATATTATATATAAATTATATATTATTATATAAATTATTATATATAAAATTAAATTAAAGATTAATTTCCTTTTAAAATGTACTGATAATATATAAAACAAATACTGTGCTGTTACATATTTCATGTAAAATCTTCTACATTAATTTATATCTAACATGATATAAATGTTGATGACAAAACATTTGGTTTGAAATAACAATAAAAAAATACTTATTCTTTCGAAATGTAGTTTTATATGAGACATCCATCGTCTAGTTTTGATTTTATCATATTTTGTCATATTTAAATGAAAAGTCTATATATATATATATATATATATATATATATATATATATATATATATATATATATATATATATATATATATATATATATATATATATATATATATATAATCTGGGTTATTGTAACTCTACTGAGCTGAAACTGTCATTTCCCATTAAAGAACAGAGCTCTGACTCTGGAGTCACACACACACACACACACACACACACACACACACACACACACACACACACACACACACACAGCAGCTATGCTATCAGACAATCAGGCTACACAGTTCCGTCCAAACTGTTTCCTAATGAGCATCGAGGGTCAACGTGACGGTTTAAACAAAGCAGCTTTTTCCAGAAGAACCATCGATTGACCGCGTGTGAATTAAAATGAAAATAAATTGTCCAGCAGGAGAATCGTTGCTGCTCGAAGCTGCAGATTCACTGGAATGAAGCTGACGCTCGTTGTTACTGGTTCATGTTTCTGTCAAGATGCAAAATCCAGTTTCATGTGAACTTTTAGCTGTTAAATGACCTGAAGAAGTCAAACAGAAACAGATACTATGGTAACTATGGTTACTGCTGTAACTACGGTAACTATGGCAATTACATTAAAATATATAATGTTATATTTCAATATATTATATTATATTATATTAGGACTTCACATGCTATTTTTAATATATTTAATATATTTAGCCATAAAACACCTTCACACGTTTATATCATCACCCTCCTCCTCTCTGTCCTCCATCTGCCTCCCTCCCCCTTTATGTGGAGCAGGGACTCAGAGGTGTGTGTGTGTGTGTGTGTGTGTGTGTGTGTGTGTGTGTGTGTGTGTGTGTGTGTGTGTAAAGCAGCAGATTAACACGTAGCTCGTGTGAACATTTGATTAAATGGAGTCAGTGAGTGAAAATGGTTCCTGCTGCAGCCATGTTTGTTTCTGTGATGAAAAAAAACTCACTGAGACACAGTGAAAACGTGTGTGTGTGTGTGTGTGTGTGTGTGTGTGTGTGTGTGTGAAAACGTGCATCAGTGTGACTGTAGCGCTCACAGAGAGCAGTGCTGTTGCCATGACAACCCTACAGGCAAAGTGGGTCAGCGGGCTCCTGCCACACCCCTGTTGGCATGGCAACAAGGCTGGTCAATTAAACCTGAGCAGAGAGCGATGACTCAAACACGTGTGTGTGTGTGTGTGTGTGTGTGTGTGTGTGTGTGTGTGTGTGTGTGTGTGTGTGTGTGTGTGTGTGTGTGTGTGTGTTATTCTGTTCTTCCTCACTTCAAACAGCTGATCTCAGTGGATGGACAGTGGCTGGAGGCGGGACGATGATGTCACGGTCATTTGAACATTTCTGTCAACGTAGATTGACGTCGTATCCTGTGATGTTTGGAATCAGTCGGTAGAACAGAAATCACCTGAAATACTAATTAAATGGATCATTGTAGTTTTATAGATTCTACAGGCTGCTGGTGATTTCTTATAATTACAGGCTGTGTTTTATTCACTCTGTTTTCCAGATGAGAGGAACTTTTCTGTTGTTTTGATATGAGTCTGAATGTTTCGTGTTGCTGACCCTGGTCCAGGGTCTAAGTGATCAGCTGATCAGCTGAAGGGAAGCATGTTCATACCTGATCTCTGCTGCTGCAGTTATATAATAACATGGCAGGTCTATCTCAGCTCTGATCAGCACACACACACACACACACACACACACACACACACATACACCATAAATACACACTGAACACTTTTATTCTAAAAGTGATGCTAACACTCAGGGTTTTAACTCAGTCTAATATTGAGTAAAATTCTTGTCAAATTTCAGTTTGTTTTTTTGATATTGGTGAATTTAGTCTGGATTTAATGGGCCCTACAGGCCTGAGGGATGAGTCTTTCAAAGTAAAAGTCAAAATGCTGGAGCAGTGAAAAAAACAAGATTTATAAATGGTTCTTCAGTGGGTCATGAGTGTTAGAGATGGAAAAAAGAAAAGAAGCTCAGATTATCTCATGAGGTCCCATCAGTCTAAACCTAGAGCAGCAGCACTATGTTCTAGACCAGGACCAGACCAGACCAGACCAGACCAGACCAGACCAGACCAGACCAGACCTCCATGCTGTTCCAGGCTGTTGTTGTTACCTCTACCTCTCCTGCTGTTCCAGGCTGTAAGGAGTGCTGTGAGCGGTGCGTGGGCAGCCTGCCATGGGCCTCGCTCATCGCCACCATCCTGCTGTATATGGGCGTGGCCTTGTTCTGTGGGTGTGGCCATGAGGCTTTGAGTGGCACCGTCACCATCCTCCAGAACTACTTCGAGGTCATCAGAGCCCCGGGAGAGACGCTGGATGTCTTCACCATGTGAGTTTTCACTTCCTTTTCCTGTTCACAATTACATGGCAGAGAACATGTTTTAAGTATTTCAAAGTAAAAGTCATGGGCTTGAGTAGTGAGTCCTTCAAATTAAGAGCACAGGCTGGAGTGGTGAGTCTTGCTGTGTAATTTTATTGTGTATCCCCTGTTTTTTTCCCAGCATCGACATCCTGAAGTTCATCATCTACGGTCTCGCGGCTGGTTTCTTCGTGTTCGGCGTCCTGCTGCTGGTTGAAGGCTTCTTCACCACCGGAGCCATCAGAGACCTGTACGGAGAGTTCAAGATCACGGCCTGCGGCCGCTGCCTCACGGCGTTCGTAAGAAACCACGTCCACCGCCACACGGTCTAAAATCAGTCCGTCAGAACCTTAAAACGGCGATAATTCAACATAGTGAATCAATCAAGTAAAAGCACAGGCTGGAGTAGTGATTCTTTCAAAATAAAAGCACAGGCTGAAGTAGTGATTCTTTCAAAGTAAAAGCACAAGCTGAAGTAGTGATTCTTTCAAAATAAAAGCACAGGCTGGAGTAGTGATTCTTTCAAAATAAAAGCACAGGCTGAAGTAGTGATTCTTTCAAAGTAAAAGCACACGCTGAAGTAGTGATTCTTTCAAAATAAAAGCACAGGCTGAAGTAGTGATTCTTTCAAAGTAAAAGCACACGCTGGAGTGTTTTTTTCAAAGTAAAGAGATATAGCGTTTAGATTTTACTTTGAAAAACAAGCCTCATAGAGTTTCCTCTTAAGATAGAGTCACTATCTGAGGATTTTACTTTGAAAAACAAGCCTCATCCAGAGCTTCACCTACATCAACCTGACATAACTGCTGTCATGGTTACAGTTTTAGGCCTTTATTTTGAAATGCCACTGTGTGTGTGTGTGTGTGTAGCTGATGTTCCTGGCCTACCTGTTCTTCCTGGTGTGGTTGGGGGTGACGGCCTTCACCAGCCTCCCGGTCTTCATGTACTTCAACGTGTGGACCATGTGTCAGAACACCAGCCTGGCCGAGGCCGCCAACCTGTGTCTGGACCTGCGTCAGTTCGGTACGCCCGTTATCCATTAGCATGCTAACAACCATTAGCCGCTAGAATGCTAACAACCATTAGTATGCTAACATCCATTAGCCGTTAGCATGCTAACAACCATTATCCATTAGCATTCTAATAACCATTAGCCGTTAGCATGCTGACAAACATTAGCTGTTACTATGCTAACAACCATTAGCCGTTAGCATGCTAACAGCCATTAGCCATTAGCATGCTAATAACCATAAGCCGTTAGCATGCTAACAACCATTATCTATTAGCATGCTAACAACCATTATCCATTAGCATGCTAATAACCATTAGCCATTAGCATGCTAACAAACATTAGCCATTAGCATGCTAACCATTCACGGTTTTACTGACACTACCAGAAAAAAAGATGTTTTTACTAAAATTTCCAGTAAAAAATAAATAACTAAATGAAATGTAAACTATAATATAATAAAATAATAATATAATATAATAATGGGTGAGTGAATGAAGTGATAATGTTGGTTTTATTGGTGTTTCCACTATCACAGATTTGTGATGTCACACATACGTCACATTTGGGTTCTGGTAAATTTATTTTAGATTATAATATATTTCATCTGGGCAGGTTTTTATTCTCCTCCTTTTACCTTTAATTTGCATTTCAAGTGAAGTGAGTCGGATAAATTAACTGAGCGGCTCGTTAACATTTCTCTTGTTATTATTCCGTGAACATTTGAAGGTTAAATCCTGATGTTCCAGGACATTTCAGGGTTTTTCTGACGAGATAAATCACACGGAGGTCAGAACAGGAAGTGGAAACATGAGTCAGCTGCTCACCGTCTGTCTCTGATCATCCTGACGCCAAGAAAATGACGGCGAACCCTGAGATCAGCAGGAAGCTGCGTGTGTCCGGAGCTGAAAATACATCCCAGAATATTCTGTGAAATCCGCTCAGAGGAATGAGGATTAATTAATATCAATAATAATAAAGTCAGAGACACAACATGTGATTTTAGCATCTAATCATCCAGAAATGCTGCAACTGTTACTGTCTGGGGTTTTATTTTGAAAAATAAGCTTCATCCAGAGTTTTTATCAGGATAGTTACTGTCTGGGGTTTTATTTTGAAAAATAAGCTTCATCCAGAGTTTTTATCAGGATAGTTACTGTCTGGGGTTTTATGTTTATTTTCTTTCTTTCTTAGCACAAAAACACAAAAGCTGCTTAATTAACAAACTGAGAGTCAATATAACTGATTATTTACTAAAGTTCATTCTAGTTCCATGTCTTTTCACAATAAAGCGATGATTCATTGATCCTGGAGAATAATGACTCATTGTTTTTCAGGAGCAGTGACGGTTTCTGAGGAGAGGAAGGTGTGCACGGGGTCTGAAAAGTTCTTCAAGATGTGTGAATCTAACGAGGTGAGTGGTAATGAAGGTGTTAATGAAGGTTAATAAAGGTGTTAATGAAGGTGTTAATGAAGGTTATTAAAGGTGTTAATGAAGGTGTTAATGAAGGTTATTAAAGGTGTTAATGAAGGTTATTAAAGGTGTTAATGAAGGTTATTAAAGGTGTTAATGAAGGTTATTAAAGGTGTTAATGAAGGTTATTAAAGGTGTTGATGAAGGTGTTAATGAAGGTGTTAATGAAGGTGTTAATGAAGGTTATTAAAGGTGTTAATGAAGGTTATTAAAGGTGTTAATGAAGGTTATTAAAGGTGTTAATGAAGGTGTTAATGAAGGTTATTAAAGGTGTTGATGAAGGTTATTAAAGGTGTTGATGAAGGTTATTAAAGGTGTTGATGAAGGTTATTAAAGGTGTTAATGAAGGTTATTAAAGGTGTTGATGAAGGTTATTAAAGGTGTTAATGAAGGTTATTAAAGGTGTTGATGAAGGTTATTAAAGGTGTTAATGAAGGTTATTAAAGGTGTTAATGAAGGTGTTAATGAAGGTTATTAAAGGTGTTGATGAAGGTTATTAAAGGTGTTAATGAAGGTTATTAAAGGTGTTAATGAAGGTTATTAAAGGTGTTAATGAAGGTGTTAATGAAGGTTATTAAAGGTGTTGATGAAGGTTATTAAAGGTGTTAATGAAGGTTATTAAAGGTGTTAATGAAGGTTATTAAAGGTGTTAATGAAGGTGTTAATGAAGGTTATTAAAGGTGTTGATGAAGGTTATTAAAGGTGTTAATGAAGGTTATTAAAGGTGTTAATGAAGGTTATTAAAGGTGTTAATGAAGGTTATTAAAGGTGTTAATGAAGGTTATTAAAGGTGTTAATGAAGGTTATTAAAGGTGTTAATGAAGGTTATTAAAGGTGTTAATGAAGATGTTAATGAAGGTTATTAAAGGTGTTGATGAAGGTTATTAAAGGTGTTAATGAAGGTTATTAAAGGTGTTAATGAAGGTTATTAAAGGTGTTAATGAAGGTTATTAAAGGTGTTAATGAAGGTTATTAAAGGTGTTAATGAAGGTTATTAAAGGTGTTAATGAAGGTTATTAAAGGTGTTAATGAAGGTGTTAATGAAGGTGTTAATGAAGGTTATTAAAGGTGTTGATGAAGGTTATTAAAGGTGTTGATGAAGGTTATTAAAGGTGTTGATGAAGGTTATTAAAGGTGTTAATGAAGGTTATTAAAGGTGTTGATGAAGGTTATTAAAGGTGTTAATGAAGGTTATTAAAGGTGTTAATGAAGGTTATTAAAGGTGTTGATGAAGGTGTTAATGAAGGTTATTAAAGGTGTTGATGAAGGTTATTAAAGGTGTTAATGAAGGTTATTAAAGGTGTTAATGAAGGTTATTAAAGGTGTTGATGAAGGTTATTAAAGGTGTTGATGAAGGTTATTAAAGGTGTTAATGAAGGTTATTAAAGGTGTTAATGAAGGTGTTAATGAAGGTTATTAAAGGTGTTAATGAAGGTTATTAAAGGTGATAATGAAGGTGTTAATTAAGGTTATTAAAGGTGTTAATGAAGGTTATTAAAGGTGTTGATGAAGGTTATTAAAGGTGTTAATGAAGGTTATTAAAGGTGTTAATGAAGGTTATTAAAGGTGTTGATGAAGGTTATTAAAGGTGTTAATGAAGGTTATTAAAGGTGTTGATGAAGGTGTTAATGAAGGTGTTAATGAAGGTGTTAATGAAGGTTATTAAAGGTGTTGATGAAGGTTATTAAAGGTGTTAATGAAGGTTATTAAAGGTGTTAATGAAGGTGTTAATGAAGGTTATTAAAGGTGTTAATGAAGGTTATTAAAGGTGTTGATGAAGGTTATTAAAGGTGTTAATGAAGGTTATTAAAGGTGTTAATGAAGGTTATTAAAGGTGTTGATGAAGGTGTTAATGAAGGTGTTAATGAAGGTGTTAATGAAGGTGTTAATGAAGGTGTTGATGAAGGTTATTAAAGGTGTTAATGAAGGTTATTAAAGGTGTTGATGAAGGTTATTAAAGGTGTTAATGAAGGTTATTAAAGGTGTTAATGAAGGTTATTAAAGGTGTTAATGAAGGTTATTAAAGGTGTTGATGAAGGTGTTAATGAAGGTGTTAATGAAGGTTATTAAAGGTGTTAATGAAGGTGTTAATGAAGGTGTTAATTAAAAGTGTTAAAGGGATTAAAGGGATTCAGATGGGGATTCTTATTATTTTATATTATTTTTTATTTCATGTATGATTTATTTTTATTATAATCATCACTTGGGCGACACGGTGGATCAGGGGTTAGAGCTGTTGCCTCACAGCAAGAAGGTCCAGGTTCTAGACCTCCTTGGTCCTGGGTCTGGGACCTTTCTGTGTGGAGGTTCATGTTCTCTCTGTGTCTGGTGGGTTTTCTCTAGGTTCTAGTCCTGGTCCAGGTTCTAGTCCTGTTCCAGGTTCTCCAGTTTCCTCCCACAGTCCAAACACATGCTGAGGATAATTGGGGACTCGAAATTGTCCGTGTGTGTGTGTGTGTGTGTGTGCTCCATGATTGGCTGGAGACCATCTGGGGTGGATCCTGCCTCTCACCTGTAACGCGCTGTGATTGGCTCCAGCAGACCATGTGACCCTAATGAGGAATAAGCAGGTATAGAAGATGACATGAGATGATCATAACTTTCTTCTTGTGTCGTTTCAGCTGGATTTGACCTTCCACCTGTTTGTCTGCGCGCTGGCAGGAGCTGGAGCTGCTGTTATCGCCATGGTAACAACATCATCACCATCAATTTACTGTATAATGGTGTATAGTGGTGTATAATGGTGTATAATGGTGTATAGTGGTGTATAATGGTGTATAATGGTGTATAGTGGTGTATAATGGTGTATAATGGTGTATAGTGGTGTATAATGGTGTATAATGGTGTATAATGGTGTATAGTGGTGTATAGTGGTGTATAGTGGTGTATAATGGTGTATAGTGGTGTATAGTGGTGTATAATGGTGTATAATGGTGTATAGTGGTGTATAGTGGTGTATAGTGGTGTATAGTGGTGTATAGTGGTGTATAATGGTGTATAATGGTGTATAATGGTGTATAATGGTGTATAATGGTTATAGTGGTGTATAATGGTGTATAATGGTGTATAGTGGTGTATAGTGGTGTATAATGGTGTATAATGGTGTATAGTGGTGTATAATGGTGTATAATGGTGTATAGTGGTGTATAGTGGTGTATAGTGGTGTATAATGGTGTATAGTTGTGTATAGTGGTGTATAATGGTGTATAATGGTGTATAATGGTGTATAGTGGTGTATAATGGTGTATAGTGGTGTATAGTGGTGTATAGTGGTGTATAATGGTGTATGATGGTGTATAGTGGTGTATAATGGTGTATAATGGTGTATAGTGGTGTATAGTGGTGTATAGTGGTGTATAATGGTGTATGGTGGTGTATAGTGGTGTATAATGGTCTATAATGGTGTATAATGGTGTATAGTGGTGTATAGTGGTGTATAATGGTGTATAATGGTGTATAATGGTGTATAGTGGTGTATAGTGGTGTATAATGGTGTATAGTGGTGTATAGTGGTGTATAATGGTGTATAATGGTGTATAATGGTGTATAGTGGTGTATCGTGGTGTATAATGGTGTATAGTGGTGTATAGTGGTGTATAATGGTGTATAGTGGTGTATAGTGGTGTATAATGGTGTATAATGGTGTATAGTGGTGTATATTGGTCTATAATGGTGTATAGTGGTGTATAGTGGTGTATAATGGTGTATAATGGTGTATAGTGGTGTATAATGGTGTATAGTGGTGTATAATGGTCTATAATGGTGTATAGTGGTGTATAGTGGTGTATAATGGTGTATGATGGTGTATAGTGGTGTATAATGGTCTATAATGGTGTATAATGGTGTATAGTGGTGTATAGTGGTGTATAATGGTGTATAATGGTGTATAATGGTGTATAGTGGTGTATAGTGGTGTATAATGGTGTATAGTGGTGTATAATGGTGTATAATGGTGTATAGTGGTGTATAGTGGTGTATAATGGTGTATAATGGTGTATAGTGGTGTATAATGGTGTATAATGGTGTATAGTGGTGTATAGTGGTGTATAGTGGTGTATAATGGTGTATAGTTGTGTATAGTGGTGTATAATGGTGTATAATGGTGTATAGTGGTGTATAGTGGTGTATAATGGTGTATAATGGTGTATAGTGGTGTATAGTGGTGTATAGTGGTGTATAATGGTGTATGATGGTGTATAGTGGTGTATAATGGTGTATAATGGTGTATAGTGGTGTATAGTGGTGTATAGTGGTGTATAATGGTGTATGGTGGTGTATA
>CM060466.1:137500-145000 GCA_030544235.1 Lepturacanthus savala | reverse complement strand
CTCCTCTTCCTCCTCCCCCACCTCCTCCTCCCCTCCCCCCACCTCCTCCTCCTCCTCCTCTTCCTCCTCCCCCACCTCCTCCTCCTCCTCCCCCACCTCCTCCTCCTCTTCCTCCTCTTCCTCCTCTTCCTCCTCCCCCACCTCCTCCTCCCCTCCCCCCACCTCCACCTCCTCTTCCTCCTCCTCCTCCTCCCAGTTTCATTAGTTGTTCCACAGATTCTCTTCTCCAGGACGACCAGTACCTTAACAAGTAAACAGCAGTTATTGGTTGATAAATTTGCAGATTGATGTCACAAACTAGTCAAAGTTCTCTTCCTGTTTTATTTCTACTGTATATTTAAGAGGCCGTTTATAACAACTAGTGAAACGGGGCTTCGTCCTCTTCATCCTCTCCCTCCTCATCCTCACCAACAAACTAACAGCACATGTTTAGCAGCACAAAGTCTTTTTAACATCAGTCTTGTTGAATAATGTTTTTCTCACATTTTTGGAATCTTGACACATTTTTATCAGTATTTTTATTATTTATGTGTAATTTTAGCATTGGGGGGGAGGGGGGGAGGGGGGGTGTCACTTTCACATTTACATGTGATGATTCTGTGTTTCAGTGAACACACACACACACACACACACACACAGTGTCAGACTATTATAACTCCAGTTGCTGCTGAGGTGAATTAATCATTAATTAACAGTCGACTGGTCTCTGGTGACGTGATGAACACGTCAGTCGTTGTTCGGATGTTTTTAAAGACGCAGAAACGTTTCAGTGACGTCTAATGAGGTGAATATACACGAAGTTTGAAGTTGGGGGCAGATTCCTGGGTGGGAATCTGCCCCCAACTTAAAGACTTCATCCTTCTTCAATTCAAACTCGTTAGACGTGAACTCGTTAGACGTGAACTCGTTAGACGTGAACTCGTTAGACGTGAACTCGTTAGAGTCAGAGTCACCAGAGTCGTTAGAAGGATCGATGGTTTCTGTGATTCTCTATCTGCCAGTAGAGATGATGAAGGTGATGAAGGATATTGACAGGGTTTGATTGGATGAGACTACCAGCACACACACACACACACACACACACACACACACACACAGACACACACACACACACAGACACACACACACACACACACACACACACACAGACACACACACACACACACACAGACACACACACACACAGACACACACACAGACACACACACACACACACACACAGACACACACACACACAGACACACACACACACACACACATACACACACACACACAACATGCCATCATTCTGAGCCATAGTTTTAATTTTACTTTTCACTGATAACATTTCACTATTTTATTATCAACTTTTAATCTTTGAACCTTTTAAATGTGAAATCATTGAATCAGGAAAAAAAGAAACGTGTTTTTTTTATTTTCTCATTTTCCTGCATCAACCGTGTATAAAGATGATGAAAAACATGTATGTGATAAAACAGTGGAGGTGAGCGGCCGGGGGGTGATGAGGTCACGGAGTCTGGAGGAGGTCGTTCAGCTGCGTTCACACACACACACACACTCACACACACACACACACACTCACACACACACACACACACACACTCACACACACACACTCACACACACACACACACACACACACACACACACACTCACACACACACACACACACACACACACACACACACACACACACACACTATTTCAGTTATTACAAAATAAAAGCCTAAAATTGTAACTATTGTAACAATTGATTCAAAACGAGACAAGCTTTCAAAATAAAAGCCTCCAATGTGACATTATGAGGCTTGTTTTTCAAAGTAAAATCCCCAGACAGTGACTTCAACAGGAAACATAATTTATATTTAAATATTTAAATAATAACTCCAGCTCCTGAACCGTGATTTCAGCGTTTTTGTGAGTAAACGCAGCTGAAGTCAGACTCGTGTCCTGTTCAGGCTCCGGCTGCAGACGCTCAGTATTTTTAAGGCTCTAGTTTTACAGTAACAGTATCTATCATGTCATTGCCTGACAATGGACGTCTTGTCAGTGTTTTTAACCTCAGAAAAAAAGAAAAAAAATAGTTTTTTGTGCACTTATTGCCCATCGTGAGCTCTCTCTCTTATTCTTGGTGTAAGTGCATTGAGATGTATAGTCTTGCAGCATCGGTTATAACCTGAAGAAATAACAATGATGAAAAATGAATGACTTCATAAAAACAGAAGAAAATCTTATACTCGGTTAAAAAAAGAAAAGTGGCATGGTTATGCATTTCAATGGTCATAATTTTAAGGATTAAATGAAAAGCTCCTGTTCCACCAGCGGCTGCTGTTCTGCTGTTTTTTCTGTTTCCACTGCATGAATCTGCGGCTGCAGGCGTGTAGAGGTCGTGACCCCGATGGTGTTTCCTTGAACCGTGGATGCTAAATAAAGAAGCGGGTTTTTTCGCAGATGTGGTGTTTTAATGTATTGCTCTGGCCTCCCCGCCGTCACCTGTGACATCACAACCTCACGTCCTCCTCCTCCTTCCTGCTGCCGACATTCGTTCATTTAATCCTTTAATCGACGCGTTTTGAACCAACAACTTGAAGTGAGAAATAAATAAATATATACAATAAAAAGTATAAAATGATTCCTGCTGATTCCCTCTATTGCTGAAATATTATTTAAACATGGTAAAAACCAATGTTTTCAGTGTTTTATATAATGACCTAGTTTGACTCCATTAGGTTTATACACTGGGAATTTGACATATTCATTGATTTTAATCTTTTATTTAGTGAAAATGTTCCATGTCCAATAAGAACAGAGGCAAACAGGATATCCTGGTCATGTGACCTCATAAGTTGTATGTCCTTCAAAATAAAAGCCTAGTTGTAAAAACGTTGATTCTTCATCACGTTTTAGAAAAAATGAAAATAAAGTAATTGTTGTCACGTGGCAACGCTACGAAATACAGGGTTAATAAAATTAGATTAATGAAGCAGCTGGATGGATCCACAGCAGCTGATCAGCTGAAGATGATCTGACGATGATCTTCAGCTGATCTTCAGCTGATCTTCTGATGATCTTCTGATGATCTTCTGATGATCTTCAGATGATCTTCAGATGATCTTCAGATGATCTTCAGCTGATCTTCTGATGATCTTCAGATGATCTTCAGCTGATCTTCAGCTGATCTTCTGATGATCTTCTGATGATCTTCTGATGATCTTCTGATGATCTTCAGCTGATCTTCAGATGATCTTCTGATGATCTTCTGATGATCTTCTGATGATCTTCAGCTGATCTTCAGCTGATCTTCAGCTGATCTTCAGATGATCTTCAGATGATCTTCAGATGATCTTCAGCTGATCTTCTGATGACGACCTGTGAGAATCAGGGAGAAGACGTGATGTTGTGGGAGTCTCCTCCTTGTAAAGATGAGTCTGTGTATTGATGCTGCTCCTTCGTCCTTCCTGTCTGATCAGGACTCTGAACCACTTCATCGGCTGATCAGCTGATTCAGATCCGTGTCGGACACGTTGGACGCTGGTGACTAATGGTTTTTTTCCGTCTCATAGTATTTTAGACTTTTTGTACTTCACTCTCGTTGCTTGGTAGCAGCTTTCTCTGACTCACTCCTCCATTTTTTGTACATATCTGTGCCAACAGCTTTGGGCAGACAGTGGCTTTTTTATTTGTAAAGACATAAACTTGCTTGCATATATAAATAAAATGAAATAATACACTTGTGTACTTGTTAATAAGGGAAAATCTGGAGTTTGTGTCTTCATTCCCTGTCGTGATGCTTTTTCTGTCGATTCTGTCTTTGCGGATGACGGAACTATGTGAACTATGAGGTCAAAGTTCAGAGTTTTCTCTGTTCTATGTACATTGAGGCATTATCCTACTTCTACAGCAGAAGCTTCACCTCGCTCCCCCGGTCCTCTCTGAAGCTTCACCCATTGGACGACCTTGGTTTATGAGGCTCTGATTGGCTTTGCAGCCTTTTACAAAGATCCATCAGCTGTTACGCGTTGCCTCCCAGACAAAGGTGGACAGTCCTGGTCCTGGAGGACCGGTCCAGGTCCAGGTTTTAGTCCCAACCAGCAAACACACCGGTTCCTACTAATCAACCACTAGAGTCATTAATAAGGACCTTCATAGAATCAGGTTGTTACAAAAACCTGGACCCAGACCTCTAGAACCAGGACTACCCAGCTCTGGTCTACTGGGAGACCAGGTCTTAGTGTTTCTGCTGCTTCTGCATGGAACACTTTACAGATAGAACTAAAAATCCTACAAACTGCTGCTCCTGGTGGAATTATAGAATTACAGAAAAAAGACTTTAAAACAAAAGGAGTGAGTTAAACAGACGTTCTGCAGCTAAATGAGTTTTTTTCCTGCTGTTTCACCTTCTCTCCATCATCATCGAGCCTGTTTTTATGCATCATTACATCTGTAAACTCGACTCTTCTCCTTTCAGAGTAAAACATCCTTTCTACACGACCTTTAACCTAAAGGAAGTGATTTAATGGCCGTTGGTCTCACTGAGTCCAGCGGCTTCTTTTCTACTAAACATCACCCAGTTAGATCTAAACAGTTAAAATGCACAGGTCACATGTACAGGATGACCTCTGACCTCCTGGAACAAACATCTATGTGTAGACAACACCACCATGTTAATTTGGTGTTTAAAGTAATGTAGTAGTTTATTTTAGAGATTTGCCACCAGGCTGCTCCATACCGGCTCTGACAGGAACAGGCATGCTAATGCTAATACTGTTAGCCTGTAGAGGACAAGATGGTGAGTCCACTGGAGACCAGGTCTAGGGACAAAATACCCCCCACGGCCACCTTCTACCAGTCAGGAGCCATCTCATCTTCACCATCTCTGACCATTAACTCACAGACTGATTCCAACTCTCTACTTACTGAAGATCCTTCAGTCCACAGTCTGGACTCTGCTGAAGATCAGACAGCAGCTTCACATCTGGGTCTTTCAGGTTGTTGTCCCTCAGGTTCAGGGTTTTCAGATGAGCAGGGTTGGACTTCAGAGCTGAGGCCAGAGAATCACAGCTGATCTTTGTCAAACTGCATCTATACAACCTGAATAAAGAATAAATGATGTTACTTTAGAAGATAAAGTTCCTGCTTGGAATCATTCAGTGTTTTATGATGTGTTCAGAGCTGAAGAAGCTTTAAAATGTAGAAGTTTAGAAGCTGTAAAGTCAAACAGCTGAATTCAACAGGATGCAGGTTAAAACTGTCAAATCCAACCAGAGTAAACGAGCTCTCATTAATGTTAATGACAACTTGCTGCTACTTGAATAAAGACGTCGTGACTCCATCGATACAAACTCAGTGTTTTCAGTGTGTGATGTGATCTCTACATCCTCTTCAGCCTGAGTCACCACAGTCCCCTAAACTGTCCCCAGACTGAAACTGTTCACGTCATAGCAGCTTCATCCTGACTTCATCCTGACTTCATCCAGACTTCATCCTGACTTCATCCAGACTTCATCCTGACTTCATCCTGACTTCATCCAGACTTCATCCAGACTTCATCCTGACTTCATCCTGACTTCATCCTGACTTCATCCTGACTTCATCCAGACTTCATCCAGACTTCATCCAGACTTCATCCTGACTTCATCCAGACTTCATCCTGACTTCATCCAGACTTCATCCAGACTTCATCCAGACTTCATCCAGACTTCATCCTGACTTCATCCAGACTTCATCCTGACTTCATCCAGACTTCATCCTGACTTCATCCAGACTTCATCCAGACTTCATCCAGACTTCATCCTGACTTCCCTCTCTTCCTTCTCTTCTTCTACTTCCTCCAGTTCTTCCAGGGGAACCCCAAGGTGTTCTAGACCAGCAGAGAGACATAGTCTCTCCAGAATGTCCTGGGTCTTCCTCGGGGCTGGAACCCCTCACCATGGAGGGTCCAGGAGGCTCCTCACTAGATGCTAGACCAGCTCATCTGGCTCCACAGTGGTTCTACTCTGACTCCTCCTGGTGACCGAGCTTCTCACCCTCTAGACCAGGGGTCTCCAACCCTGGTCCTGGTTCTACTGTGGTCCAGGTTTTAGTTCCAACCAGCAGGAACAACCTAATTCTACTAATCAACCATTAGGGTCCTTGCTGTGGAGCTTCATTAGTAGAATCAGGTTGTTCCTGCTGGTTGGAACTAAAACCTGGACCACAGTAGAACCAGGACCAGGGTTGGAGACCCCTGGTCTAGTCTCTAAGGGACAGTCCAGCCGCCCTGAGGAGGAAACTCATTTCAGCTGCTTGTACTCACGACCTCGTTCTTTGTCATTACCCAAAGCTCTGACCATAGGTGGGGTAGGGGTTAAAGGTCAGTGAGGTAAGTAGTAACAGGTCACCAGTGTTTCTGAGGCTCGGACTAGTTCTTTGAAATGGATCCTGTGGCTCCACCTGCTGGTTGAAGGTTGAATTACACACAAGTATGAATGTTAGGACTTGAAACACACACACACACACACACTATAACCCACACACACACACACACACACACACACACACACACACACACACACACACTATAACCCACACACACTATAACCCACACACACACACACACACACACTATAACACACACACACACACACACACACACACACACACACACACACTATTGATATTTATTGAAAACATCAAAATGAATCTTTTCCAAACTAGTTTTGCTTTAAACCTGAATATGAAAGAAGTTTTAATTCTATAGAAAACATAAATTAATACTCAGACATCAAAATTCTAAGCAGAACCCCCTGATCTAGACCTCGTTAGTCAGGAGTTCATCCTCCAGCAGATAATCCACATCAGACCTCTGGCTGTCACATCATCACCTGTCACATTAAACCAGGACCATGTGGAGGTGGATCTCATCTCCAGTCTATGCCTTCATCACCTGCAGTAACATCTGTCTGACCTCCTCTCCACTGTCCTTCAACAACTGAAACTCTGCTGCCTGACCCCTGACCCCTGACCCCTCCAGAGAACACAACTCAACTTCAAAATCCTCCTCATCAGCTACAAGGCTCTAAACAACGTGACAGCAGAACTCATCAGTCCAACTCAGTTTGTTCCCGGGCTACATCAGTGTTCTGGTTTCACTCAAAGGACCAATTATAAAGATCATATATTATTATTATTATTATTATTATTATTATTATTATTATTATTATTATTATTATTCTATATGTTATTATATTAGATAATAGCCTCTCCACTCATTATAGTGATGGTGACAATTTGTTTTAACCAGAATTTAAAATCAGCTGCAGCAGAAATAATGTTGTATTGTTGTTAGCGTCTAATTATTAACCATTAAAATCATCACAGATATGTAGAGACTCATACCAGAATCTGCTGATAACCACTATTAACTATTGATTTATTTCATGAATCTATGGTTTAGTGTTGCTATGCTAAATATTAAAGAATAGAAAGTAGCAGAAAGTAATGACAGATGTACTTCAACAA
>CM060466.1:122500-125000 GCA_030544235.1 Lepturacanthus savala | reverse complement strand
GTAATATAGACCTGGATACGGTACCTCCATGGGTGTAATATAGACCTGGATACGGTACCTCCGTGGTGTATTATAGACCTGGA
Organism: Lepturacanthus savala; assembly: GCA_030544235.1. NCBI lineage: Eukaryota > Metazoa > Chordata > Actinopteri > Scombriformes > Trichiuridae > Lepturacanthus > Lepturacanthus savala. The sequence continues at coordinate 124,917 of CM060466.1, read as the reverse complement.
TACGGTACCTCCATGGATGTAATATAGACCTGGATATGGTTCCTCCTCCCAGTGGTCACTCCTGGTACTGCAACAAAAATCCCATAAACCCAAAAATCTAAATCCAATCCGTTTCCATAGAGGTCAATAGTAAATAGAAGCTGATAAAGTGTCTCCAGGACTCCTCCAGCTATAACCCAGTTATTACTGACCTTTGGATTCTAGATGTTTTAGTCATGGACTTTTTATCCATCAAAAACGTTCCTCGGCCAGAAACGCTTTGGATGAATCTCTATTCCCTTACAGACGCTTTCATTTATTTTTCTTCTAACAGTTTTTAATGTGGTCAGGAGAGAAACTAACATTGAGATGAATGGCGGCTATTTTTCAGTCTGGTATCCAGTTCTATCATACATCCATGACTGAGACTCTCTGGCTGTAACTGAAGGAGAAACAAAGATGTCTGCCTTAGATCCTCAGGGACCATCAGCTGATACCATCTGCAGGAATGTCCTGCTTCAAAACGCAGACAGATAGAACAACAACAACATCCAGGGAAGTGTCTCTGCAGGAACACGTCCTGAAAAACATGCAACAACCACACAGAGAGTTCGGTTTCACCAGGAACTACGACTCTGAGTCCTTCTGGGAGTTGGACTCAGACAGAGACCAGGTTGTAGTTGACCTGAGAACAGCATCACAGATTAAACTGCTGAGCTGATGTTGTTGAAACTCTGGTTGACTTCAGATGATTCTATAGAACAGGAAGTTAAACTCAGCTTCATTCATCTGGTTTCACTCAAAGGGCCAATTATAAATATATGTTATTATTATATCTGTTATAATATTTTATGGTATTATGTTATTACTATGTTATTACTATGTTATTATTATGTTATTACTATGTTATTATCATGTTATTACTATGTTATTATTATGTTATTATTATGTTATTACTATGTTATTATGTTATGTTATTATTATATTATGTTAATATGTTATTACTATGTTGTTATTATGTTATTACTATGTTATTATTATGTTATTATGTTGTTATGTTATTACTATGTTATTACTATGTTATTATTATGTTATTACTATGTTATTACTATGTTGTTATTATGTTATTATTATGTTATTATGTTGTTATGTTATTACTATGTTATTACTATGTTATTACTATGTTATTATTATGTTATTATTATGTTATTATGTTGTTATGTTATTACTATGTTATTACTATGTTATTATTATGTTATTATTATGTTATTATTATGTTATTACTATGTTATTACTATGTTATTATTATGTTATTATGTTATTCCTGATGAATAAACATCCTGTTGTGTTGTTGTGATGTCATTAGGTTGTTGTGATGTCATCAGGGTGTTGTGATGTCATCAGGGTGTTGTGATGTCATCAGGGTGTTGTGTTGTTGTGATGTCATCAGGGTGTTGTGTTGTTGTGATGTCATCAGGGTGTTGTGTTGTTGTGATGTCATCAGCTCTCACCAGATTGACCTGTATAGTTTTCTCCCAGTTCTTCTCGTTGTTGATGCCAGCGTTGTTGATGACGATGTCCAGACGACCGAACCGCTCCACGGTTCTCTGGAAGGTTTCTGGAAACATGAGAAAGACATGGTTGTTGGTTTAGAGCCATAGTTTTATAGGTAATTCTAGTTTGAACAGAGCTTTAATTCTAGTTTTAACAGAGCTTTAATTCTAGTTTGAACAGAGCTTTAATTCTAGTTTGAACAGAGCTTTAATTCTAGTTTGAACAGAGCTTTAATTCTAGTTTTAACAGAGCTTTAATTCTAGTTTTAACAGAGCTTTAATTCTAGTTTTAACAGAGCTTTAATTCTAGTTTGAACAGAGCTTTAATTCTAGTTTTAACAGAGATTTAATTCTAGTTTTAACAGAGATTTAATTCTAGTTTGAACAGAGCTTTAATTCTAGTTTGAACAGAGCTTTAATTCTAGTTTTAACAGAGCTTTAATTCTAGTTTTAACAGAGCTTTAATTCTAGTTTGAACAGAGCTTTAATTCTAGTTTTAACAGAGCTTTAATTCTAGTTTTAACAGCTTTAATTCTAGTTTTAACAGAGCTTTAATTCTAGTTTTAACAGAGCTTTAATTCTAGTTTTAACAGAGCTTTAATTCTAGTTTGAACAGAGCTTTAATTCTAGTTTTAACAGAGATTTAATTCTAGTTTTAACAGAGATTTAATTCTAGTTGTAATCATAGTTTTCTAGTTGTCATTATTTGTTAGTTTTTGTGATGATAATATGTAGAGAATATGTGTATTTATTATAAATATACATGTTGTGAATATAAATAAATAATAATATAAAAGTATAAATATGTTTATCAGGTTTATCTGACACAGAAACAACAGAACAGGAACAACAACAGGAAACGTGAGCTGGTAAAACCTGCGTCTG
>CM060466.1:97500-102500 GCA_030544235.1 Lepturacanthus savala | reverse complement strand
TGTATGTTATATGCATGTTATATGTTATGTTATATGTATATTAAATGTTGTATTTTATATGTATGTTATATGTTATATGTATATTATATGTTATATGTATGTTATATGTATATTATATGTTATATGTATGTTATATGTATGTTATATGTCGTATGATATATGTTATATGTATATTATATGTTATATGTCGTATGTTATATGTAATGTTATATGTTATATGTATATTATATGTTGTATGTGATATGTATGTTATATGTTATATGTATGTTATATGTTGTATGTTATATGTATATTATATGTTGTATGTTATATGTATATTATATGTTGTATGTTATATGTATATTATATGTTGTATGTTATATGTTATATGTATGTTGTATGTTATATGTATGTTATATGTTATATGTATGTTGTATGTTATATGTATATTATATGTTGTATGTTATATGTTATATGTATATTATATGTTATATGTATGTTATATGTATGTTATATGTCGTATGATATATGTTATATGTATATTATATGTTATATGTATGTTATATGTCGTATATTATATGTAATGTTATATGTTATATGTATATTATATGTTGTATGTTATATGTATGTTATATGTTGTATGTTATATGTATATTATATGTTGTATGTTATATGTATGTTATATGTCATATGTATGTTGTATGTTATATGTATATTATATGTTGTATGTTATATGTATATTATATGTTGTATGTTATATGTATATTATATGTTGTATGTTATATGTTATATGTTATATGTATGTTATATGTTATATGTATGTTGTATGTTATATGTATATTATATGTTGTATGTTATATGTTATATGTATGTTGTATATTATATGTTTATTAGATGTTGTATGTTACATGTCTATTAGATGTTGTATGTTATATGTATATTATATGTTGTATGTTATATGTTATATGTATATTATATGTTGTATGTTATATGTATATTATATGTTGTATGTTATATGTATATTATATGTTGTATGTTATATGTTATATGTTATATGTTATATGTATGTTGTATGTTATATGTATGTTATATGTTATATGTATGTTGTATGTTATATGTATATTATATATTGTATGTTATATGTTATATGTATGTTGTATGTTATATGTCTATTAGATGTTGTATGTTACATGTCTATTAGATGTTGTATGTTATATGTATATTATATGTTGTATGTTATATGTTATATGTTATATGTATGTTGTATGTTATATGTATGTTATATGTTATATGTATGTTGTATGTTATATGTATATTATATATTGTATGTTATATGTTATATGTATGTTGTATGTTATATGTCTATTAGATGTTGTATGTTACATGTCTATTAGATGTTGTATGTTATATGTATATTATATGTTGTATGTTATATGTTATATGTACTTACAGCTCTCCAGCTGCATGATACATGTCTGAACATCCATGGGAAAATTCTTCAGATCCATCGGACACGAAAGAGTTAAAGTTAGTCTGAAACAAAGAGAAACCACAGAAACTATTAATATACAACAGAAATACTGGATCAAATACTTAGAGTATAATATAGTATAATAATTTGAATATTAATGTGTAATACTCCTAGATTCTACTACTACTCCGTTCTGACTATTAACACTTTATCTTATATTTACTACATTTTCCTGTGATGAGTTCATTATATTGTCTTTCTCATGATTTCTGTTATTTATGTCGTTAATTTGAATTTACATATTTTATGACTCAAGCAGGAAGTGACATACACACACGAGGCCACAGAGGTTAGAGGTCATCAAAAGAGTTTGAGGCTGTCAGGTTAAGAAATAACATCTAGTTTCACTGTCCTGAACCTGATGATGTTATACTCATCCAGCTGTTTCCTATAACACAGACTCATCCAGCTGTTTCCTATAACACAGACTCATCCAGCTGTTTCCTATAACACAGACTCATCCAGCTGTTTCCTATAACACAGACTCATCCAGCTGTTTCCTATAACACAGACTCATCCAGCTGTTTAATATAACACAGACTCATCCAGCTGTTTCCTATAACACAGACTCATCCAGCTGTTTCCTATAACACAGACTCATCCAGCTGTTTCCTATAACACAGACTCATCCAGCTGTTTCCTATAACACAGACTCATCCAGCTGTTTCCTATAACACAGACTCATCCAGCTGTTTCCTATAACACAGACTCATCCAGCTGTTTCCTATAACACAGACTCATCCAGCTGTTTCCTATAACACAGACTCATCCAGCTGTTTCCTATAACACAGACTCATCCAGCTGTTTCCTATAACACAGACTCATCCAGCTGTTTACTATAACACAGACTCATCCAGCTGTTTCCTATAACACAGACTCATCCAGCTGTTTAATATAACACAGACTCATCCAGCTGTTTAATATAACACAGACTCATCCAGCTGTTTAATATAACACAGACTCATCCAGCTGTTTCCTATAACACAGACTCATCCAGCTGTTTCCTATAACACAGACTCATCCAGCTGTTTCCTATAACACAGACTCATCCAGCTGTTTCCTATAACACAGACTCATCCAGCTGTTTCCTATAACACAGACTCATCCAGCTGTTTAATATAACACAGACTCATCCAGCTGTTTAATATAACACAGACTCATCCAGCTGTTTAATATAACACAGACTCATCCAGCTGTTTCCTATAACACAGACTCATCCAGCTGTTTCCTATAACACAGACTCATCCAGCTGTTTCCTATAACACAGACTCATCCAGCTGTTTCCTATAACACAGACTCATCCAGCTGTTTCCTATAACACAGACTCATCCAGCTGTTTAATATAACACAGACTCATCCAGCTGTTTCCTATAACACAGACTCATCCAGCTGTTTAATATAACACAGACTCATCCAGCTGTTTAATATAACACAGACTCATCCAGCTGTTTCCTATAACACAGACTCATCCAGCTGTTTAATATAACACAGACTCATCCAGCTGTTTAATATAACACAGACTCATCCAGCTGTTTCCTATAACACAGACTCATCCAGCTGTTTAATATAACACAGACTCATCCAGCTGTTTAATATAACACAGACTCATCCAGCTGTTTCCTATAACACAGACTCATCCAGCTGTTTCCTATAACACAGACTCATCCAGCTGTTTCCTATAACACAGACTCATCCAGCTGTTTAATATAACACAGACTCATCCAGCTGTTTAATATAACACAGACTCATCCAGCTGTTTCCTATAACACAGACTCATCCAGCTGTTTCCTATAACACAGACTCATCCAGCTGTTTCCTATAACACAGACTCATCCAGCTGTTTCCTATAACACAGACTCATCCAGCTGTTTCCTATAACACAGACTCATCCAGCTGTTTAATATAACACAGACTCATCCAGCTGTTTCCTATAACACAGACTCATCCAGCTGTTTAATATAACACAGACTCATCCAGCTGTTTAATATAACACAGACTCATCCAGCTGTTTAATATAACACAGACTCATCCAGCTGTTTAATATAACACAGACTCATCCAGCTGTTTAATATAACACAGACTCATCCAGCTGTTTAATATAACACAGACTCATCCAGCTGTTTCCTATAACACAGACTCATCCAGCTGTTTAATATAACACAGACTCATCCAGCTGTTTAATATAACACAGACTCATCCAGCTGTTTCCTATAACACAGACTCATCCAGCTGTTTCCTATAACACAGACTCATCCAGCTGTTTCCTATAACACAGACTCATCCAGCTGTTTCCTATAACACAGACTCATCCAGCTGTTTCCTATAACACAGACTCATCCAGCTGTTTAATATAACACAGACTCATCCAGCTGTTTCCTATAACACAGACTCATCCAGCTGTTTCCTATAACACAGACTCATCCAGCTGTTTCCTATAACACAGACTCATCCAGCTGTTTCCTATAACACAGACTCATCCAGCTGTTTCCTATAACACAGACTCATCCAGCTGTTTAATATAACACAGACTCATCCAGCTGTTTCCTATAACACAGACTCATCCAGCTGTTTCCTATAACACAGACTCATCCAGCTGTTTAATATAACACAGACTCATCCAGCTGTTTAATATAACACAGACTCATCCAGCTGTTTCCTATAACACAGACTCATCCAGCTGTTTAATATAACACAGACTCATCCAGCTGTTTAATATAACACAGACTCATCCAGCTGTTTCCTATAACACAGACTCATCCAGCTGTTTCCTATAACACAGACTCATCCAGCTGTTTCCTATAACTCACATCTGTCCAGACCTGTTGAGTCTTTGTGACATCAAACCAGAGGAAATACCTTTTATTGATAAAGTTGAGGTGAATCTTTAGAAAATTAAAGTTCAGAGCAGGTTTTTTTAAAAACTTCCTTGAATCTCAACATGTGAGACTGAACAGATCTACGTGTCTAAATGTAGATTCAAATAAGAATTCTAAAGCCAACATGTAAACAGGTCCATGGTGGACTCAGAGAGTTCCTGCTGGTCCTGCTGGTCCAGGCCTGCTGGTCCGGGTCCTCCTCACTGACCTGATGGAGTACAGGACGTTCCCGTTCTTGAAGATGCGGAGCAGCTTGTTGTCGGTCGTGACCTCGTGGAAGTGGGCTCCCTTCTCGTTGGCGAAGAACAGGTCCGGTTTCCAGATGGAGTCCAGCATGGACGGGTCCAGGTCCAGGGAGTCATCAGGGTACTCAGCGTAGGCCAGACGGGGGTCGTTCCACTGCTGCCTCAGGAAGATGTTCACCCGGTAGTCCTGCACACACCAGTAATCAATACCATTATTGATATTAATTGATTGTATTAAGGGCGACACGGTGGAGCAGTGGTTAGTGTGTTGCTTCACAGCAAGAAGGTCTCAGGTTCTAGACCTCCTTGGTCCTGGGTCTGGGACCTTTCTGTGTGGAGGTTCATGTTCTCCCTGTGTCTGGTGGGTTT
>CM060466.1:90000-92500 GCA_030544235.1 Lepturacanthus savala | reverse complement strand
ATAGATAATTAATGCTTCTAGTTATAGTAGTATAGTTACTAGTTATAGTATAGTAGTTAGTATATAGTTATAGTTACTAGTTATAGTATAGTAGTTAGTGTATAGTTATAGTTACTAGTTATAGTATAGTAGTTAGTATATAGTTATAGTTACTAGTTATAGTATAGTAGTTAGTATATAGTTATAGTTACTAGTTATAGTATAGTAGTTAGTATATAGTTATAGTTACTAGTTATAGTATAGTAGTTAGTGTATAGTTATAGTTACTAGTTATAGTATAGTAGTTAGTATATAGTTATAGTTACTAGTTATAGTATAGTAGTTAGTATATAGTTATAGTTACTAGTTATAGTATAGTAGTTAGTATATAGTTATAGTTACTAGTTATAGTATAGTAGTTAGTATATAGTTATAGTAACTAGTTATAGTATAGTAGTTAGTATATAGTTATAGTTACTAGTTATAGTATAGTAGTTAGTATATAGTTATAGTTACTAGTTATAGTATAGTAGTTAGTATATAGTTATAGTAACTAGTTATAGTATAGTAGTTAGTATATAGTTATAGTAACTAGTTATAGTATAGTAGTTAGTATATAGTTATAGTAACTAGTTATAGTATAGTAGTTAGTATATAGTTATAGTTACTAGTTATAGTATAGTAGTCAGTATATAGTTATAGTTACTAGTTATAGTATAGTAGTTAGTATATAGTTATAGTTACTAGTTATAGTATAGTAGTTAGCATATAGTTATAGTTACTAGTTATAGTATAGTAGTTAGTATATAGTTATAGTAACTAGTTATAGTATAGTAGTTAGCATATAGTTATAGTTACTAGTTATAGTATAGTAGTTAGTATATAGTTATAGTAACTAGTTATAGTATAGTAGTTAGTATATAGTTATAGTAACTAGTTATAGTATAGTAGTTAGTATATAGTTATAGTAACTAGTTATAGTATAGTAGTTAGTATATAGTTATAGTAACTAGTTATAGTATAGTAGTTAGTATATAGTTATAGTTACTAGTTATAGTATAGTAGTTAGTATATAGTTATAGTTACTAGTTATAGTATAGTAGTTAGTATATAGTTATAGTATAGTAGTTATAGTATAGTAGTTAGTATATAGTTATAGTAACTAGTTATAGTATAGTAGTTAGTATATAGTTATAGTAACTAGTTATAGTATAGTAGTTAGTATATAGTTATAGTTACTAGTTATAGTATAGTAGTTAGTATATAGTTATAGTTACTAGTTATAGTATAGTAGTTAGTATATAGTTATAGTTACTAGTTATAGTATAGTAGTTAGTATATAGTTATAGTAACTAGTTATAGTATAGTAGTTAGTATATAGTTATAGTAACTAGTTATAGTGTAGTAGTTAGTATATAGTTATAGTAACTAGTTATAGTATAGTAGTTAGTATATAGTTATAGTTACTAGTTATAGTATAGTAGTTAGTATATAGTTATAGTTACTAGTTATAGTATAGTAGTTAGTATATAGTTATAGTTACTAGTTATAGTATAGTAGTTAGTATATAGTTATAGATACTAGTTATAGTATAGTAGTTAGTATATAGTTATAGTTACTAGTTATAGTATAGTAGTTAGTATATAGTTATAGTAACTAGTTATAGTATAGTAGTTAGTATATAGTTATAGTAACTAGTTATAGTATAGTAGTTAGTATATAGTTATAGTAACTAGTTATAGTATAGTAGTTAGTATATAGTTATAGTAACTAGTTATAGTGTAGTAGTTAGTATATAGTTATAGTAACTAGTTATAGTATAGTAGTTAGTATATAGTTATAGTAACTAGTTATAGTATAGTAGTTAGTATATAGTTATAGTTACTAGTTATAGTATAGTAGTTAGTATATAGTTATAGTTACTAGTTATAGTATAGTAGTTAGTATATAGTTATAGTAACTAGTTATAGTATAGTAGTTAGTATATAGTTATAGTAATATATACATTATTTGTCCCTGTTACCATGGAAACTCACAGGAGGTCCCTGTAAAACACCTTAACAGATGTTTTTTACCTTTAAAGTTGGGTCTGATGCGAGCGTCGTATCCTGACGTCCTCCCCATCAACTTATCCAGGAAGTCAGAGGGCGACATGGGGGCCTGTCGAGCCCTCGCTGCACTGTCCACCTCCTTACAGTGTCCCACGCTGTCACACACACACACACACACACACACACACACACACACACACACACACACACACACACACACACACAGAGTTAACAACCATCATCTAAAAACACCTGTGACCAGATCCACAGATCTTTGGATCTTTGGACCGGTCCCATATTATTATTATATTATTTTATTGTATTTTATTTATTTGTAATATTCTTCATATTTTTTCAGCACCTGTGTAAATAAAGCAAATATAAACCAACCAGACTTTCATTTTACAAACTCTAAACTATTCACTACCAACGTTGTAGTTGTAGGATTCATCAGTCCTGTAAATCACTGA
>CM060466.1:72500-85000 GCA_030544235.1 Lepturacanthus savala | reverse complement strand
TGTGACCAGCCGGTTTCTTGTACCATGTCTGAACCGTCAGGAAAAGCAGCCGCCAGCAGGATGAATAGTTCTGCTGTTACGCAACCAAACGTCGCCCGAAGCCGGCGAGAAGACGCCGAGACGAGAGGAGACGTCTTCAGGAGGACGTGCTGTTTCCTGCTGTTATATAATAGATGGACAAAACAAGACCCCGACGTCCTCACAAACCACCACCACACAGGAACCAGACGCCGTCTGCACTTCAACCTTCCTCTAGTGTTCAGGTCGTTCATTCAAACCATGAAGTCACCACAGAAATGGGTTTGTTATATCATAAAATGACCTTTATGCTGCTGTTATAGAATAAATCAATCAATAATAAACAGCAGCAGCTCTTCTAACAATCCTTTGTTTTATTATTTCTAGGATTCTTCTGAGCTTCATTTGACCATTTTTTAAATTGATATTAATGAGTTTAATGACAAAAAAAGACCCAATAAATATTAAAACTAATATTTCTATGGTTAAGGAACCAAGAGATGAGAAACTAATTGGTTGATAAATACTTTATATTTTATAATTATATATTGTAATAATTGTATATTTTAGTGGATTTTATATATATATTTATCTGATTAACTGCACCAAATGATTCTGACCCTTTTTAATGTGTTTGTCTGGTTTAGTTGATTTTAATGAGCTGTTGAGTCATATTTATATTTTATTCATTCCTTAAAACAAGAGGACTTCACTCAAAAGTAAAAAGATTTGTACAATTTAATTAAAATGTTTGGTTCATTGTCTGAATGTTAAATCTATTGATTTAATGAATTATAGATTTAATTAAAATATGTAGAAGTTAAACTACATTAACTGAATCCACCTCATTCATTTTAGTACCAAAAATAAGAAGTAGAAGTAATTCATATATTTAAAATTAAAGTAAATTCTACTCAAATATTTATCCTACAAGTACTGAAAAAATACAATCAACTAAAAAATATAAATAAACTTAAAAATATAAATATAATCAACTAAAAATATAAATAGAGAGTTATAGAATTAATTAATTAATGAGCCGTTTAATTCCATCTCTTTTCTCCTTCAGGAACAGTGAATTACAACTATTCACATGATAGAAATATAAACCAGTAGAGTAACAATAGAGTCTACTTCAGGACTTCATCAGTCTGTATGTGACGTGTTGGAGGAACCTCCTAAAGGATCAATAAAGTCTGATCTGATCTAATCTGATCTGATCTGATCTAATCTGATCTAATCTGATCTAATCTGATCTAATCTGATTTAATCTGATTTAATCTGATCTAATCTGATTTAATCTGATCTAATCTGATCTAATCTGATCTAATCTGATTTAATCTGATTTAATCTGATCTAATCTGATCTAATCTGATTTAATCTGATCTAATCTGATCTAATCTGATCTAATCTGATTTAATCTGATCTAATCTGATTTAATCTGATTTAATCTGATTTAATCTGATCTAATCTGATCTAATCTGATTTAATCTGATCTAATCTGATTTAATCTGATTTAATCTGATCTAATCTGATCTAATCTGATACCTGTTAATTAAAGCTATGAGACCATGTTTACAACTTTTTCTAAATATATTATTTAGTCCATTTTAAGGAACAAACTCATTCTAAACCTGAATTCTGAGTCTCTAGGTTCTGTTTCTGGTCATTTCCTGGTTGAGTCTATTTCCTCCACTACTCCTCAGTCCTTCTGAACCAGCACCATGAATATTTTAAAGAGGTTCATGTCCTTCTTATGAATAAACGTCTCCAGGAACCAGAAACACACGTCTCCCTCAGGACCTGGTCCCGAGACCAGGAAACGTGAGTGATGGTTTAAAGCTGTGAACAGCTTGATCTGAGGCGTTGACATGTTTGGTCTCTGGTGTGGAAACGCGACCAGCATCTCCCTGATCATCTGCTCCAGGTCTCCTACCACTTCCTGCATAATGGATCTGCTGCTCATCAGGGATTCAGACACGTCAGGACGGTTCATGACGTCACTACAGGAGACGCATTATAGTTATTAAAGTTAGATTCATGTTAAGGCCACGAAAACGTCCAGACGTGTCCAGACGTGTCCAGACGTGTCCAGACGTGTCCAGACGTGTCCAGACGTGTCCAGACGTGTCCAGACGTGTTTTTTTGTTATTGAGACTATTTTTCATTGATCCAATAATCACAAACAGACCAGGGACCAAAGACCAGGGACCAAAGAACAGGGACAAAAGACCAGTGACCAGGGACCAAAGACCAGTCACCAGGGACCAAAGACCAGGGACCAAAGAACAGGGACCAAAGACCAGTGACCAGGGACCAAAGAACAGTGACCAGGGACCAAAGAACAGTGACCAAAGAACAGGGACCAAAGACCAGGGACCAAAGACCAGTCACCAGGGACCAAAGACCAGTCACCAAAGACCAGGGACCAAAAAACAGTGACCAGGGACCAAAGAACAGGGACCAAAGACCAGTCACCAGGGACCAAAGACCAGTCACCAAAGACCAGGGACCAAAAAACAGTGACCAGGGACCAAAAAACAGGGACCAAAGACCAGTGACCAGGGACCAAAGAACAGGGACCAAAGACCAGTGACCAGGGACCAAAGAACAGGGACCAAAGACCAAGGACCAAAGACCAAGGACCAGGGACCAACGACCAGGGACCAAAGAACAGTGACCAGGGACCAAAAAACAGTGACCAGGGACCAAAGAACAGGGACCAAAGACCAGTGACCAGGGACCAAAGAACAGGGACCAAAGACCAAGGACCAAAGACCAAGGACCAGGGACCAACGACCAGGGACCAAAGAACAGTGACCAGGGACCAAAAAACAGTGACTAGGGACCAAAGAACAGGGACCAAAGACCAGTGACCAGGGACCAAAGAACAGGGACCAAAGACCAAGGACCAAAGACCAAGGACCAGGGACCAACAACCAGGGACCAAAGAACAGTGACCAGGGACCAAAAAACAGTGACCAGGGACCAAAGAACAGGGACCAAAGACCAGTGACCAGGGACCAAAGACCAGTGACCATGGACCAAAGACCAGGTACCAAGGACCGAAGACCAGGGACCAAGGACCAAAGACCAGTGACCAGGGACCAAAGAACAGGGACCAAAGACCAGTGACCAGGGACCAAAGATCAAGGACCAAAGACCAGTGACCAGGGACCAAAGACCCGGAACCAAAGACCAGGAACCAAAGACCAGTGACCAAAGAACAGTGACCAGGGACCAAAGAACAGGGACCAAAGACCAGTGACCAGGGACCAAAAAACAGGGACCAAAGACCAGTGACCAGGGACCAAAGAACAGGGACCAAAGACCAGTGACCAGGGACCAAAGAACAGGGACCAGAAACCAGGTACCAAAGACCAAGGACCAAAGACCAAGGACCAAAGACCAGTGACCAGGGACCAAAGAACAGGGACCAAAGACCAAGGACCAAAGACCAAAGACCAAGGACCAGGGACCAACGACCAGGGACCAAAGAACAGGGACCAAAGACCAAGGACCAAAGACCAAAGACCAAGGACCAGGGACCAACGACCAGGGACCAAAGAACAGGGACCAAAGACCAAGGACCAAAGACCAGGGACCAAAGACCAGGGACCAAAGACCAGGGACCAGTGACCAGGGACCAAAGACCAGTCACCAGGGACCAAAGAACAGGGACCAAAGACCAGTCACCAGGGACCAAAGACCAGTGACCAAGGACCAAAGACCAGTGACCAGGGACCAAAGAACAGGGACCAAAGACCAGGGACCAAAGATCAAGGACCAAAGACCAGTGACCAGGGACCAAAGACCAGGAACCAAAGACCAGTGACCAAAGAACAGGGACAAAGACCAAAGACCATTTTTTTTTGGTGATCAAAACACAAATCCAGGTGAGTTCGGAGATGAGGAGAGCTGACTCCATCCTCCATTGTTACTGACTGTGGTCCTGACCCAGGTAGCAACCAGGTCCAGTAAAGACCAGGTCTCAGCCACAGAAGATGAACCACGTCTCTCAGGATGAGACGCTGCATGTGCCCTGTCAGCTGGTTAATTAGAGTTAATTGGAGTTAATTAGAGTTAATTGGGTCTTCATCCTGATGAGACACTTGACCTCCATGATGTGCTAATGTCGTGTTTCTGCTCTGTTTGCTGTGGATTCTACTTCAGACTCATTAGCTGCTGCATTAACACACTTCACAAACACTACGTTTCCCAGCAGCCCCCTGGGCTGGACTCACATCCACAGACTGAGACGTGACGGGTCGACTGCTGCTGTCAGCTAAATGTTCACTTAGTGGAGAGGAGACGCACACACACACACACACACACACACACACACACACATATATATATATATATACTGTATATATGTGTGTGTGTGTGTGTGTGTGTGTGTATTTGTTGGTGACAGTCCTTTTTTCCAGGTATTTTAACAGCTGATATTTTATGTCCACTTGAATGTTTCTAAGATTAAACTGGATTCAATGACTGTTGCTACGTCCTTCCTGTTATTTACCTTCACTCTGTGTTAGATATTAGCTGAAAAAAGACAAAACAAACCAAACAACACACTGAGTATACAACACACTGAGTAAACAACACAATGTGAGTAAACAACACACTGAGTAAACAACACAATGTGAGTAAACAATACACTGAGTAAACAACACACTGTGAGTAAATGTGTGAGTAAACAACACACTGTGTGAGTAAACAACACACTGTGAGTAAACAACACACTTTGTGAGTAAACAACACACTGTGTGAGTAAACAACACACTGAGTAAACAACACACTGTGAGTAAACAACACACTGTGTGAGTAAACAGCACACTGTGAGTAAACAATACACTGTGAGTAAACAACACACTGTGAGTAAACAATACACTGTGAGTAAACAACACACTGTGAGTAAACAATACACTGTGAGTAAACAGCACACTGTGAGTAAACAATACACTGTGAGTAAACAATACACTGTGAGTAAACAGCACACTGTGAGTAAACAATACACTGTGAGTAAACAATACACTGTGAGTAAACAGCACACTGTGAGTAAACAATACACTGTGAGTAAACAACACACTGTGAGTAAACAATACACTGTGAGTAAACAACACACTGTGAGTAAACAACACACTGTGAGTAAACAATACACTGTGAGTAAACAATACACTGTGAGTAAACAACACACTGTGTGAGTAAACAACACACTGTTCATCTCACCGTCTGTTCAGATTTACCACAGTTTGTTTTAATACTCTATACTATACTACACTATACTATATCTATACTATACTATATCTATACTATACTACACTATACTATATCTATACTATACTACACTATACTATATCTATACTATACTACACTATACTATATCTATACTATACTATATCTATACTATACTACACTATACTATATCTATACTATACTATATCTATACTATACTATATCTATACTATACTACACTATACTATATCTATACTATACTATATCTATACTATACTACACTATACTATATCTATACTATACTACACTATACTATATCTATACTATACTATATCTATACTATACTACACTATACTATATCTATACTATACTATATCTATACTATACTATATCTATACTATACTACACTATACTATATCTATACTATACTATATCTATACTATACTACACTATACTATATCTATACTATACTACACTATACTATATCTATACTATACTACACTATACTATATCTATACTATACTATATCTATACTATACTATACTATATCTATACTATACTATATCTATACTATACTATACTATATCTATACTATACTATATCTATACTATACTATACTATATCTATACTATATCTATACTATATCTATATCTATACTATACTATATCTACACTATACTACACTATACTATACTATACTATACTATATCTATACTATACTATACTATACTATACTATACTATACTATATCTATACTATACTATACTATATCTACACTATACTATACTATACTATACTATATCTATACTATATCTATACTATACTATACTATACTATATCTATACTATATCTATACTATATCTACACTATACTATATCTATACTATATCTATACTATATCTATATCTATACTATACTATATCTACACTATACTATATCTATACTATATCTATACTATATCTATATCTATACTATACTATGCTATACTATATCTATACTATATCTATACTATATCTATATCTATGCTATACTATATCTACACTATACTATACTATACTATATCTATACTATATCTATACTATATCTATATCTATACTATACTATATCTACACTATACTACACTATACTATACTATATCTATACTATACTATACTATACTGTACTATACTATACTATATCTATACTATACTATACTATATCTACACTATACTATACTATACTATACTATATCTATACTATATCTATACTATACTATACTATACTATACTATATCTATACTATATCTATACTATATCTACACTATACTATATCTATACTATATCTATACTATATCTATATCTATACTATGCTATACTATATCTATATTATATCTATACTATATCTATATCTATACTATACTATGCTATACTATATCTATACTATATCTATACTATATCTATACTATATCTATATCTATACTATACTATGCTATACTATATCTATACTATATCTATACTATATCTATACTATATCTATATCTATACTATATCTATACTATATCTATATCTATACTATACTATGCTATACTATACTATATCTATACTATATCTATATCTATACTATACTATACTACACAATATCTATACTATATCTATACTATACTATACTATACTATATCTATACTATACTATATCTATACTATACTATATCTATACTATATCTATACTATACTATACTATATCTATACTATACTATACCCATACTATACTCTAATATAATATTATATCATTTTATATATATATTATAATATAATATTCTGCCGAATTTCTTTAGGTTTCGCGCTGCGTTCTTGCTGCTTCAGTCTGTGAAGCAGGTGCACGCAGGCTCACGTTCAAACAGCTGATGAGAAGGAGGCAACATTTTATATTTATATTTATTTATATTTGGAAAAATAATAATGTTAATACAGAAAAGAGCAACGACAAAGCAAAAAAAAACAAGATAACACTGTCACATGTAACTATACAAAAACAATGGCATGATCAAACATGTCTGTCTGTAGCTTTACTTCCTGTCTGTAGCTTTACTTCCTGTCTGTAGCTTTACTTCCTGTCTGTAGCTTTACTTCCTGACTGTAGCTTTACTTCCTGTCTGATTGTATCTTGACTTCCTGTCTGTAGCTTTACTTCCTGTCTGTAGTTTTATTTCCTGTCTGTCTATATCTTGACTTCCTGTCTGTAGCTTTACTTCCTGTCTGGTTCTGCTCTGTTCAGCTTGATAAATTCTCTGTCTCGTTATGTCTCAGTTGTCTGTGTTTAAACGTTTTAATCAATCATATCTTGTCTTAAAGTGTCTTCTCATCTTGTCTCATGTCTCATCTTGTCTTAAAGTGTCTTGTCTCATCTTGTCTTTCCTTCCCTCGTCCTGTCTTCCCTCTCTTTCCTCTCTTTCCTCTACACTGTTCTATCTCTTTGCTGCAGCAACAGAATCACACAGAGAGAAGTTCACACCACAAAGACCTTTACTTTGATTTGAGTTGAGGGGACAGCTGAATCTTCCCATTAGCTTACGCTAAGTATTAGCGAGCATTAGCACAGGAGCAGGACTGTGTGTTTGACCCTGATCTGTTGTATCAGAGTTTAACTACGACGAATCACTGTGTGAATAAAGGATTAAAGTGACCAGCAACTCTCTAACTGTACATGTGTTTTTTAAGTACTGATTATAGAACATGTGAGTTGTATTTATTATTGATTATTAGAAGTTCTACACTCTTCACTGATAAAGGTTCCAAACCATTGTTGTTCTGATTGAAACCATCAGATCTGACCAGAGATCAGACCTTTGAATTAGTGTAGAGTGACAGAAATAAGATGGTTTATCTATTGGTTTGTTCATATGAATGATGTGTCCTCGATCCGTACTAAAGTTAGACATGGAGTTCCACAAGGTTCTGTGCTCGGACCAATACGTTTCATCGTTTACATCCTTTAAAACATTATGAGGAGACTCTATTAATTTCCACTTTTATGTGGATGATACACACCTGAATGTGTTAATTAAACCAAAGCAGTAAAACTTCAACCTGGATGACCTGTAACTTTCTTTGTTTTAACCTTCTACCTCGTTAAACTCATTTCTAGGACTGTATTCTTTCACCTACCAACATAGCAAAGGTCAAAGGTCAGACATTTTCTGTTTCTAAAAGATGCAGAAAGGCTTGTCCATGCATGTGTTTCTACCAGGCTGAAGTTTAGCAGCAGCAGTATTAGCATTAGCATTAACGTTAGCATTAGCCTTAGCATAGAACGTTATCAGAATTTGAATCATCAACACTCGGCCTTCTGTTTTCTTAAATCCATGATATTATCGTTAAAATCCTTTGGCCGGAAAGGCTCCATGAGTTAGCTTTAATGTTAGCATTAGCGTTAGCATTTGCGATTACTGCAGTTATTTATTGTGAGAATGTACCAAAAAGTAAAGCCTCTCCAGCTGATCCAGATGCTGCTGCGTATATCAGCTGGTTAATCAGCTGTCTTCTCTGATTGGCTGAAGGAGTTAGTCTAAAGGGAAGAAGCAGCAGAGACTCGCTGTGTTCAGGTTGGATTTAATTAATCAAACCTTCGTGTGGGAAGTGAACAAACTCACTCCGGCTGTAAATGAGATGTTAGAATCCGTGGAAACGAGGCCACGGAGGACGGAGAAGAAGACAAACACTAAAACATTCATCAGAGACGCTGGTGTTGCTGTTTGGTGTCGTACATTATGCAGCAAATCAAAGATTTCCCCTAAACTCTGAAACACGTCTCGCTATCACCACTTTTAAATTATAGCGTTTCACTCAGTCACGAACCTTAAATTAAACGAGTTGAATTATAGCGGAAATACAATAATTAACTGTTTTAACTCAGCTTAAAGACACAAATACGACAGAATCAACGTCTGTGAACGCAGCAGCAACAACTACTACAGTCAGGAGGAATTTCTATGTCTTCACTCAGGCAGAAAACACACACACACACACACACACACACACACACACACACACACACACACACACACACACACACAGAGCTGCAGTGATGTGACCAGTGACCTCAGATAATCTGCAGTCACACAACAAACAGAACAGAACTAGGACCAGAGGAACAAAGGATGATTTTATATATATATATATATATATATATATATATATATATATATATATATATATATATATAGTGCAGGAATCAGCAGCTGCAGGCAGCTCCACTGTTTCTCTCTTTGAATCCATCCGTGACCTGATAAGAAGATTTACTGACTTTCATCTGCTCTGCTGCTTTTTTATGCTGAACCTTGATCAAACTTTTTCTCTTGTTTCACTTTTATGAAGCTGAATATTAAAACAGCAACTCGAGCTGAACCTGCTGAACCTTCAGCTTTTCACCCTTTTTCATCCCATCTGCTTGTATTGTTCACGTATTTAAATGTGTTTAATCAGCAGAAGTCACTGAGCAGATTAACGCAGCATCATCACATGTTTGTTACGGCCACTTTACAATGAGCCAATCAGGTGCCTCCATTGGTCGTTTAGCCCCGCCCTCATATGCTGTTTGCTGCCATGATAGAGACGTTAGACATAGATGCGACAGGACGGGAGTCATTGACCTCTGGACAAAAACCAGAGCCTGAAGCTCCACGTCATGACTGATAGGAAACAACTGGCAGTTCACAGGATGAGGGAGTAGAACCACACCATTATAATATACCAGAATATACCAGGGTATACCAGAGTATACCACAATATACCACCATTATAATATACCAGAATATACCAGGGTATACCAGAGTATACCACAATATACCGCCATTATAATATACCAGAATATACCAGGGTATACCAGAGTATACCACAATATACCGCCATTATAATATACCACAATATACCAGGGTATACCAGAGTATACCACAATATACCACCATTATAATATACCAGAATATACCAGGGTATACCAGAGTATACCACAATATACCACCATTATAATATACCAGAATATACCAGGGTATACCAGAGTATACCACAATATACCACCATTATAATATACCAGGGTATACCAGAGTATACCACAATATACCACCATTATAATATACCAGAATATACCAGGGTATACCAGAGTATACCACAATATACCACCATTATAATATACCAGAATATACCAGGGTATACCAGAGTATACCACAATATACCGCCATTATAATATACCACAATATACCAGGGTATACCAGAGTATACCACAATATACCACCATTATAATATACCAGAATATACCAGGGTATACCAGAGTATACCACAATATACCACCATTATAATATACCAGAATATACCAGGGTATACCGGAGTATACCACAATATACCGCCATTATAATATACCACAATATACCAGGGTATACCAGAGTATACCACAATATACCACCATTATAATATACCAGAATATACCAGGGTATACCAGAGTATATTACAATATACCACCATTATAATATACCGGAATATACCAGGGTATACCAGAGTATACCACAATATACCACCATTATAATATACCAGAATATACCAGGGTATACCAGAGTATACCACAATATACCGCCATTATAATATACCAGAATATACCAGGGTATACCAGAGTATACCACAATATACCACCATTATAATATACCAGAATATACCAGGGTATACCAGAGTATACCACAATATACCACCATTATAATATACCAGAGTATACCACAATATACCACCATTATAATATACCAGAATATACCAGGGTATACCAGAGTATACCACAATATACCGCCATTATAATATACCAGAATATACCAGGGTATACCAGAGTATACCACAATATACCACCATTATAATATACCAGAATATACCAGGGTATACCAGAGTATACCACAATATACCACCATTATAATATACCACAATATACAAGGGTATACCAGAGTATACCACAATATACCACCATTATAATATACCAGAGTATACCAGAGTATACCACAATATACCACCATTATAATATACCAGAATATACCAGGGTATACCAGAGTATACCACAATATACCGCCATTATAATATACCAGAATATACCAGGGTATACCAGAGTATACCACAATATACCACCATTATAATATACCAGGGTATACCAGAGTATACCACAATATACCACCATTATAATATACCAGAATATACCAGGGTATACCAGAGTATACCACAATATACCACCATTATAATATACCAGAATATACCAGGGTATACCAGAGTATACCACAATATACCACCATTATAATATACCAGGGTATACCCGAGTATACCACAATATACCACCATTATAATATACCAGGGTATACCAGAGTATACCACAATATACCACCATTATAATATACCACAATATACCAGGGTATACCACAATATACCACCATTATATTATACCAGAATATACCAGACACCTCAACGTTTCCCGGAGACTTCAAAATAAAAGCATTCCTCTGTTTTGCTACAGGAAACAAGGTATTTTCAACATATTCCCTGGTCCTGGATCTACACCAATGGTTGGTCAGTAGAACCTCATTAACATCCACAACATTCATTATATTAAGTGTCTGTTTCACTAGAATATTCACATTTATCATGAATCACACACACATATATAGAAACACACACACACACACACACACACACACACACACACACACACACACACACACACACACACACACACACACACACATTTAAAAAGTTACTTGAAAACAGCAGCCGTTACTTTTCTGCTTTAGTATCTGTAACTAATACCTCAACTCAGGTTTATTTCCTGCTCTATACAAATATATAATATATAAATATATAAATAGTAAATATATAAGTATATAAGTATATATATATAAGTATATAAACAGTAAATATATAAATATATAAGTATATATATAAGTATATATGTATATAAACAGTAAATATATAAATATATAAGTATATATATATATAAGTATATATATATATATATAAGTATATATGTATATAAACAGTAAATATATAAGTATATATATAAGTATATATGTATATAAACAGTAAATATATAAATATATAAGTATATATATAAGTATATATATATATAAGTATATATGTATATATGTGAATGTGAATCCTCGTCTAGTTTTTTTTCTACAGGATTTAAAGGTTTCACCTCAGTAACAGCGACAGTCTCCAGGCGAACAGGAAACCCACAACAGACCCGGATCGCTT